>PVKS010011027.1:0-32626 GCA_004027875.1 Aplodontia rufa
AGGTGGTTTTTCAATACCAGATCTAAAATTATATTATAGAGCTGTAGTAATAAAAACAGCATGGTACTGGTATGCATTTTTGATATTAGTTGTGACTATGGAAGCAGAGGTTAAATAGAATATGAATGAATTGAAAGTGCTTTTACTAGCTTTGAAAATGTTGGACTGCGTCTCCAAATAGTAATGAGTGTGGCCTCCATAAGACTCAAAAATTGAAAGAATACAAAAGGATGCTGTTTTAAGCCAAGAAAGTGTAGTAATTTATTGGAGACAATTAATGCAGGTAGGTAAATGCTTTCATTTCTTTTGGATCAGTACCTAGATGCAGGGTGTCTGGACCTTATTTCCGCAGGTATGTATTTTTTTAATCAAGCTTTTCATACTGTTTTGAAAATTGATTTAATCATGTGTATTCCCATCAGAAGGGTGTGAAAATTCTCATTGTTCCACATCCTTGCCAAAGGATGGATGGCTTGTGACCATTCTTGATGTGTTCACAACTTTTTTTTTAATGATAAGGATTGAACCCAGATGTGCTCTAACACTGAGCCATATCCTCAACTCTTTTTATTTCTTTCATTTTGAGATGTTCTCATAAAGTTTGCCCAGGATGGCCATGAACTTGACCATACCCCTGCCTCAGTCTCCTGACTTGTTGGGATTCTAGGAATGTACCACTATACCTGGCTTGGACTTTTTAATATTAGCTTTCTAATGTATATGTAGTAGTAGCTAATTGATGTCATAATTTGCATCTCACTAATTAAAAGTGATGTAAATCATGTCTTCAAATGTTTACTTGGCATTTGTATATTTTTCTTGATGATGTATATATCCAAACCAATTTTTAAAAATTGAGCCTGATTTTTTTTTTACTGATTATATGTAGTATGAAACAAATTCTTTGTCAGATACATAGTTTGAAGATGTTGCTCCCAGTCTATGGCTTGTCATTTTCTACTTTTAGCAGTGTCTTGAAAAAAGTACGGAAGTTCTAAACTTTGATACAGTCAGCTTCTTCATTTTTCTTTGTGGATCATAGCTATTGAATCTGAGAAAACGGACTCATCCAAATTCATCAAAAGACTGATTTCTTCTAAAAGTTTTTTTTAATTTTTAGTTTTTATATTTAGTTCTATAATACATTTTGAGTTCAATTTTGTATATGGTGTGAGGTATGAATCTGAAGTTGATTTTATTTGCTTGTTGCTGTCAAATTGATCAAGCAGCATTTCATGAGAAGATTATCCTTGTTGTACTGTTTTTAGCATTGTGTCTTTGTGAAAAATGAAATAGATGCAGTACTACTTCTGTACCATCTATTCTGTTCCATCAATTTGGCTCTATAAACATTAGAAGCTGTGTTAATCAGCTTTCTATTTCTGTGACAATATACCAGAGATAATTAATTTAAAAAGATGAAGGGCTGTTTCAACTCAAAGTTTTGAAGACTTAGCGACAATCTTGAGTGAGAGTGAACAAATGAGACTTGTTCCTTAGGGAAAAAGTACAGTGTTTCTTTTTATTCCTTTGTTGATTAATATTTCATGTGGTAAAATACTCTTTGTAGTACACTTTATGCATTGCAGGTCATGATTATGAACTCCTTCTGTTTTTTTTTGAGGGGTTCTAAAACCATCTTTGCTTACTATTTATTGTTTAGAAATGTTTTCACTGGATGTAGAATTCTAGATTGGAAATTTATTTTTTTTCAGTACTTTGTTTGATTTTGTACTCCTGTCTCACATAAATTTTTCTTTTGAATGAGAAATCCAAATTTTTTCTATTTAATTTCTTATTCCATTGAATGTTTTTAACATTTTTCTTTTTTCATTCATTTACCCAAATGGATCATTATATTCCATGATTTGCTTTTCTTCAAGCTTCTCATTATTGTTTCATTAAGTTTTTTTGTATCTTTAGGTTCATATTTTTATGAATTACAGAAAATTGTACTCATAATTCTTTCAAAATTTTTGTTGTCTTTGTCTATTAGACCCCAATTAATCACACATTGCCATCCTGACATGAACCCAACTGAGACGGGTTTTTTCTTCTCCTTTTTTCCTCCTCTATGCATTTTGGATGCTTTTGGTTTCTAATCTTCAAATTTGCTAATCTTTTCTTGTGCAGTTTTTAATCTGGTATTAATCCCACCAAATTATTTTCATTTCAGAAACTGTAGTTTTCAGCTATAGAATACCAATTTCAAATCTGGTAGTATAATGCATCTCTGTTTGAAATGCCTAATGATTTCTCCAGCCCTTGATTATGTGGAATACTTTTAAAGATACTTTAAAAGTAACTATTTATCCTATTTAGAATTATTTCATTGATTTCAAATGATTTGTTTTTCCTTAATTTTAGACCACATTCTATTTCTTCTTTAAATACCTAATGATTTATTTTTAAATTTAATGGCATTCTTTTGAAATCTTATTTTTCTCTTTCCACACATTTTATTGATGCATTACAGTTGTACATAATGATGTCAAGTGTTGTTATATATTTGTACACATGATATAAACATATAATCTGGCCAATATCACTTTCCAGTTGCTTCCTTCCTCCCTACCTTACTCCCCACCTCAGATCCCTTTCCCTTTTGATTTTCATAAGATCCTTACCCCTCACCTTTATTTTCCTTCTTAAGAAACTCTCTAACTTCTACATATGAGAAAAAACCCACAACCTTTGACCTTCTGAGTTTGGTTTATTTCTCTTAGCATACTCGTCTCTAGTTCCATCAATTTTCCTTCAAATGACATAATTTCCAATTTTCTTTATTGCTGAATAAAACTCCTTTGTGTATATATTCAACATTTTCTTTATCCATTCATTAGTTAATAAATACGTAGACTGATTCCACAGTTTGGCTATTGTGAATTGTGTTGCTATAAACAAGGTATGCATATATCACTGTAATATGACTTTAATTTTTTTAGGATAAATACTGAAGAGTGACATTGCTGGGTCGTATGGTAGTTCCATGTCTAGTCTTTTGAGGAACCTCCATACTGATTTCCACAGTGGTTGTACTATGGCAGATATTTTGAATTTTATCATGTTGAGTGATAGCTATTTTTGTTACCCCATAAATTTTATTTCTGTATATATTCTTTTTTATTAAGAAATTTATTTGTTGAACAATCAAACAAGTTTCTAACAAAATAATATAATATATATAAAAATTCTGAAAATTAGATTTACCCCAAGAACCCCCCAATTACCCACCCTTATCCCTCCCCCTCTTCCCAATACATCTCTACGAATGCCTAAGGTTGTATGTTATTACACCTTATTCAAATTTAAAACATGAGAATTAACCTCCTTTCCCAATGGCCGGGGTCTTGCTCCAGTCTCCACAGATGAGTGAAGACATTCGACCCTTGGTTCTCTGGGTTATCATATTTCACTCAGCATAATTTCTTCCATAGCCATCCATTTACCTTCAAAGGCTGCAATATCATTGTTTCTAATTGCTGAGTAGAATTCCATGGTATATATGTACCACAGTTTTTGGATCCATTCATCCAGTGTGGGACATCTAGGTTGGTTCCATAATTTAGCTATTGTAAATTGAGCTGCTGTGAACATCGATTTCGCTGTGTCACTGTAATGTGCTGATTCTTAAAGTTTATTCTGGTTTGTAGTGCAGTTATTCAACAATTATACGTGTGTGTGTGTGTATGTGTGTGTGTATGTGTGTGCGTGTGTCTTGTTTTTATGCTCTGCTAGGGGAATCATTTAGTCTAGCAAAAATTTTGGCCAATTACCATAGTCAAACTATTTTGGCAACTCCAAAATAGTTTGAGTTACGAAGGCTTTTCATCTGATTGATGGCCACAGGAACTGCTGCAAACCTCTGTGATCCGCACATGATCCTTAGTCTATGCAATTCTTTCATTGGAGTCCTGAGCCTCATGTAGTTCATCCTTGTTAAAGTGTCCAACGGGTCCTGTGCAGAAATTTTGACCTTCTCTCTCTTCTCGCTTCTTGGCTCTTTGGCTGTAAACTTGGGCTGCCTCCTTCTTTCCAAAGTCTAGATGCCATCTTCAGCTTGGGGAGCTCTGGACTCTGTCTGGGTTCCTTCTCCCTCATCCACAGCATAGACACATCCCTGGCAGTGAGATGGGACAGTCACAGGACTTACCAATTGTTTATCGTCCTTCAAGTATATCTGTCTTTCATCGCTGAAATCCAATGCTTTGAAGACTGTTGTTTCATCTGTTCTTTCTTCGTCCAGTTTTTCAGCTGTTTCACATGTGGGAAATAGTCTAGTGTCTATTAGTCTTCAACATAGAATTTTAATTGGGAAAATAACCAGTTCTCAATAAGAAGTTCATTTATTGTAAATCTGTGGATAGGCACTCAGTATTTAAAAGGGCCCAATACAAGTATGAAGATGACTTCTAAATGATGAGACACTGTGGGCAGAGACCTAAAATGCTCTTACACCCACAACTGTAGAATTCTGACATTTATGTTGCTTTTTGAAATCTTCCAGAAGCTCCATGTGACTTGTCTTCTCAAGTGACTGCCTCTGTTGGTCCTAAGTCCCAAGTGGTAGCACATTTTACACTGTAGCAGAGACCCACATCATAGCCTATTTAAATTCACACCCTAAGATACTCTGATTGTCTTATGAATTATCCAATACATGATTCAGATTCATTCTGCCTAAATGTACTAAAATTTGCTTCCATTATTTTAAAAGGTCTAAGTTTTGTGCCTTTTAAAATTAGGAGTGCAAATTTCACTAATTTATCTCTCATGTTAGAAGAAATATCCTGTACTATCTATCCCAGACCATTATTCCTATCAGTCTGGTAGGCTCAGGCTTCTGAACTTTGAAAGGGTTTATCTCTCAGCCCTTGACACCATTATGTCTTAATAAGGCATCCAGTGCTTGCTACCTCCTGCTTTCAGAATCAATTAACATAAGGTCATCAAGGTGATGTTTTATAGGACAAAAAGATGATTAAGTTCTTTCCAGTTATAAAAGAGAACATGAGAGCCGGCCAGGCACTCTAGATGATTCTTGCCTTGCCAGCATTCTTTAGTGCTATAGATTGGGGGAAAGTATTATCTAAGTCAGTCTTCCTTTAATAGAAAAGTTCAAAATAATCACATTGAGAGCTTGTTAGAAAACAGATTTCCGGACTCTGCATCTAGGATTTCTGATTTTGTCTATCTGGAGTGGGGCCAAGGAATGTGCTTTTCTAATAAGTTCATGGGTAATAACATTGCTTTTGGCCCAAGAACCACAGTTTGAGAAACCACTCAAGTGGCAGGGGTAATACTAATTTTCCCTAATAAAGATGCTGTATCTAAAAACAGAGCTGCTAACTGCATTGATGCCTGATTTTGTTTGCAATGATCCACAGTCATTCATTATGCTTTCTATTAGGCAAAAATGTGAGTCACTTCAGCGTGTGTTAGGAATACCATGCAAACCTCACCTCAGGTTTCTAGCATTTGATGGTGATCCTGCTCTACATTTCCTCCAAGCACACACTGTTGCTTCTGGCTTATTAACTTGCCGGTGGATGCAGCTTCAGAAGGTTTCACTCATTCTATCCTACAATAATAACCCACACATAGCCCAAGAGTGAATGCTCCCATCAGACTTCCTTTAAGGTTAATTCAAAGAAAGATTCCATATTATCACCCGATGTCCATAAATGCAAAGTTTAAGTGGTCCGGACTGTTATTTAGAGTCACTGGTAATAACTAGCAAGTCAAAGTCTGCAACTAAAAATCCTCCAGAAGTTCTGGGTACTACCCTTTCCCAAATGCACAGCCATCTTGGTGAAGGGCCAATGGTCACACAGGGTAGCCTTAGGGAAAACATAGGATATTCATCAATTGCTGTGTTGCAAAAGCTTTCTCAAAGGGAACCAGAGTCCTGGGTCTGTGCCTTGGCTTACGTATTGGATCTTGATAAGAGACTCTGAATTCCCATTTTTATGGCTTGAATTAGATTTTTAATACTAGACCTAGAACTTTTTCCTTTTATATATGAAACCATACCTTGGTAGACTGCTCATCTATTTCATTCAGAAGGACCCTGCATCAGTAAACCACCGACATAGGTTAATGCAGGTCAGATCTCCAATTACCAGTTCAGCACTTGCCTTATTAATGTTATTTTAAGCACCTCATATCTCGTGGTGAAGCCCTTTGATCCGGCCTCTACCTTACGCCATGCCCTTATTCTCACTGAAATATGAGACAGCATCTCCCACAATCAGTCATTCCTGGCCTGCAGAAGACATTTACCATTGAGACCTTCAAAGATGCCTTGGTAAGGAAAGTGTCTGATGGACCTGTTCATAGTAATTGGTAGAAGGAAGATGTGCAGGTTACACATAATAAATCTACTTTAACATTCGCTGCTCCCTAAGCCTCAGGGTCCTCTTTCATTGGCAGAGATTTTCAACCATGATTACACATCCCCTGGGGAGCATCCCCTGGGGAGTTTCAAAACCAAGGCCCAAGAGTATCCCAGAATGACAGAATCAGGCATTTTCTAAGAATGCCCTAGACCTCAGTGTTTTTAGAAGTCTACTTGGTGATTGTGTTCAGCTGAGGTTGAGAGTCACTGTGTCACCATCATTGAGCCAAGACTTAATTACCCAGCACTGGGCATGTGCACACCAATCCCCAGGTACTGAAGCCCATTCAATACTTTTCAAATCTCATATTAGTACACCAGGAATGTGGGGGTTCAAAATTCTTATCCTTTCTGCTATATGCTCGAATGTCTTAGGGTTTTATTTTTTCTCAGGAGTGCCTTTACCTTGGCATGAGGCACTTGGTAATTTTTTTTCTTTCATTTAGTCAGCTTTAACAGCTGTGCAAATACATTCTGTCCTTGGAGTTGATTTTTCTCATTCATATTTGCCCTGTGGCTACTGGAGATAAGGGACAGTTTCCATAGAAGCTCTCTGATTTTTCATTCACGTCCAGAGGCAGACCTTGAATTTCTCTCACTCGCTCTTGCTACAGTATTTGTAATACCCATTGTTGCCATAGTGACTAAGAGCCACTGCCACTTGATCTCCCCATGCCTTCATTGCATCTGCACTTCATCTTATGCCACCACCAGAGATTATTTGACTAATCATGATGTCACAACATGCCAGAGATTATCAGTGTCCCATTTCTCAAAGCACACACACACACAAAAATATCTGTGAGTGCCTCAAATATGGTAGCTACCCAATCCTGAAACCTATTTTAAGGGTATTTCCTGGGACAACTTCTTTTGTCAATTACGGAGTCACTCAAGATCCTGACAGGAAACAGATGGTACACTCAAATGGACCAATTAAGCATTCAACAAAGAAACTATTTACAGAGGTGTGAAAAGGAATAGGAGAAAACTAAAAGAGATGGTGAAGCACCCGTGGCTATCAAGGTCCAGGAGATTTTATCATCCCTAAGGAGGAAGTTTACTATCTTCCATGCTCTGTTCCTCTAGTACCTCCCACTAGACAAACCCAGTGAGGACAGTCCTGCCCAGAGATCAAGAGGACATTTGATGCATCCAGTAAAGAACAGACTCCTTTGTAAATTCAGGGTTAGGACCAATAGAGAAAGTGCAGCAGAATGTCCTAACCAAATGTCACATGAGCTTCAAAATGTATGCAAATTCTTATTTGATATCTTTAATTGGATGTCTTTCAGACATCTCAGACCCAAGATTTAAAACACATCTCATTATCTCCCACCTAAATCCACTCTGCTTGCTGTTAAAAAAAAAAAAAAGATGGACTGAAAGTAAGAAAGTCTTGATCCTACCCTTTCTTTTGCTTAGTAATTCACCTTGAATTCATATTGAATTATAACTTGCTAAAATTTTCCTACATTTCTTTACTTATTCCTACCGCTCTGTCATTATTGTAATCCTTCTGAATCATCTTGTCAAGGATATGAATATAGTTCTTATTATTAAAAATAATTTAGATCTTTTATTTTGAAATATAACATAGATACAAAAAAAGTACATAAATCCTAAATGTGCAACTCAGTTAATGATAACAAAGTGAATACCTATATAACTCCACTTGATCAGGAGAGAAAATATTGGTCCTGTACCAACAGTCCCCCTGAAACCTGTTCAGACCACTGTCTCCTCCTTTTTCCCCTAAAAGAGACACACATTCCGATCACTAACAATATATGCCATTTCAATCTTGTCAGGCTGACTTTAATATCAACAGATTTATTGAGATATATTTCACTTATTTTAGAATATTTTCATTACCCCAAGGATAAATTCTCTATCTATTAGCAATCACTTCCAATTTCTCCCCACTCCTATCCCACCATCTCTAAACTTTAGGCCACCAGCAATCTACTTTCCTTCTCTGTCTGCCTATTTTGTGTATTTCATAAAATGGAATCATGTCATATGGCGTGTTTGTGGCTGATTTCTTTCACTTACCATCAATATTAATCTGTGGTGTGGCAAGTATCAGTACTTCACTCCTCCCTGCTTAACAATATTGCATTTGTACAGATATACCCCATTTTATTGATTAACATATCAGTTGATAGACGTTTGGTTTATTTTCCATTTGGGACCATGACGAAAAATTATGCCATGAACTGTCACGTACAGAACAACTTTGTGTATGTCTGAATTATAATTTACATCACACCATCTCAAAAGAATGATGCAACAGTGACAGGGAAAAATAATGCTCTCACAAAAGATTTTCATGCCCTGATGCCCAGAATCCATCACTATGTTGCTTTACATAGAAAATGTGATTTTACAGATGTGTCTAAGGTTACGGACTTTGAAATGGCAAGAGTTTCCTGGATTATCAAGCATAGGGGCAATCTAACCTAACTTAATCTGCTAACTTTCTGCAATTGTTTCCTCTATATCTGCCCTATCTTATTCTGTGTTTGAAGAAGCCTGTTCCTTATGTGATAAAACAGCTGGGTTCTTTGATTTTGGTAGGTTGTCCAGGTTAGGGTTGAGGGATCATAATGTATCAGTAGTATCGTAGGATGGAAAGAAAGTCAAGTTGATTATTTGTTTCTCTGGCTCCTTTTCTTTTTGGCTGTGGGCTTGCAGTGGTATGGCCTTCTCCCATAACAATGTTTGTTGAAGATGCATTTTCTCCATAGAACAATTTCATTACACTCATGGAAAATAAATGGGTTTATTTGTAGGATTTCAATTCATTTCATTAAATTCATTTGTCTTTCTTTATGTAACCACCATAAAGTTTTGACTATTGGTCTTGAAATCAGGAAGTGGGAGTCTCCAAGATTTGGGGTTTGTCTTTGTTTTTTCAAATGCTTTGGCTCTATTCTTGGATCCTCACATTTCCATAAGACTTTTAGGATCACCTTATCATTTTCTACAAAGAAACCAGATGGGATTTTGATAATTATTGCATTGAATCTACAGACAGATTTTGGAAACACTGAAGTTGTAAGAATATTAAATCCTTCGATTCTTGAATAGAGTCTGTCTTTCTATTTACTTGGGTTATTAATCTCTTACACTGATGGTTTAATTTTCAAAGCATAAGTCTTAAACTTTTTTTGTTAAATTTATACCTAAGCATTTTATCATAATTGAGAGCATTGCAAATGGAATTGTTTTCTTCATTTCAGTGTTCATTGCTATTGTATAGAAAAACAGTTGATTTTTGTGTGTTAGTCTTGCACCCTGAAACTTTGATGTCCTCATTTATTAGTCTGTTAGCTTGTTTGTGGATTCCATAGGATTTTCTCTATACAATTAGCTATCACCTGTACATATAAATAATTTTAGTTCTTCATTTACAATATGGATGCTTTTCTCCTTCTTCTTCTCTCCTTCCCTAGAAATGGCTAGAAGAACTGTACCTTATTCTTGATTGAAAGGAGTGTTATGTTAACTATTATTATTATCTTATTAATTATGTTGTTAACTGAATATTTTGTACCTCAACTTATTATTAAGTGAATGAATTGTACTGCTTCTTTAAGTATTTTTATTCATAAAATTATTTGAATTTTATCAGATTTTATCTATATTTATTAAATGCTCATGTAATTTTTATTTCTTAATCTATGGATGAATGCATTATATTGATTATTTTATTCAGCTCTTCATTTCTCCAATAAATTCTGCTTGATTTTAGAGCAAAATGTTTTCAGTATACTGCCAGACTCAGTTCGCTAGTTTTGTCTATATTTTTATATTTTGGTGTTGGGGATTGAACCCAGGGCCTTACACATGCTAGGCATTCACTATACCACTGAACCATCCCAGGCCAGTTTACTATTATTTAATTGATAATTTTTATGTATTTGTTCCTAAAGGATATTGATTTTTACTTTTCTTATCACTTCTTTATCTTATTTTAGCATCAGAGTCATATTGGCTTCATTCAACAAATTGATAAGTGTTCGTTCTTTTTCTTATTTGGGGGGGCAAGAGTTGGTAAAGGGTTCAAAGTAATTATTTTAAAAATATTTGGTAGAATTCATCAGTGACATTTTCTGAGCCTTGGCTTTATTTTTAGGAGTTTTAAAATTTCCAATTCAAAATATTTGCTTGCTTTTGGTCTACCCACATTATATTTCTTTTTGAGTCAGTTTTGTTGGTTACCTCTTTTCAGAAATTTGTTATTTTTTCTAAGTAATCTAATTTGTAGAGACATCTTTATTTTCTTCTTTGACACGAGGCGTTTGTTTCCAGATGGCCTTGAACTTGGCATCCTCCTGCCTCAGCTTCTGGAGTAGCTGGGAATGCAGGTGTGCACCACCACACCTGGCCATCCTTAACCTATTGTGCATTTACATGAAGTGGGGTTCTTGGGGGTAATACATACACACTATAGAGTTAGTATTTGGTTTTCTATTTGATATGAAAGACTCTGCCTTATAATTGTAGTGTTCATCCTATTTACACTTACTGTAATGTTTGAAAAGTTTGGGTACACATTTTTCATCTTTCTAGTAGTGAAGTCGGATTCATAGGTTTTGTGGTTCTTTTCATGCCTTTTTCTCTATTATGTGTTGTGTATGATTCAATTTTATCTATTGCTTTATATCAGCTATGGATGTTGTTGCTTTATTTTAGTGTGCTGTAGTATTTATGGTCTATACCTCTTCCTTATAGTTTAATAACAGTAGTGCCTTTGAACTATTATTGTCACACATTTCAAATATACATATGGTGTGTGGCATTGATATTTTGCTTTAAAAAGCCACAGATATGTAAAAGTGTTTAAGTCATTGAATCACTAAATAAATTTCTTCTATATCCAAACACATATTATCAAATTACATAAGATGAATATGTGTATTTTATCTATTCTTGGTCTTTGGAATCAAATATTTAGTTTTTCATCTTTAACCATGTAGTTAGGTATAGTGCTCTTGATAAGATTAAGTAAATCCCCCTATTTCAGTTTCTTGACAGATTTTTTTAAAAATTTTTGAACTGATATTAAATTTTGTCTAATAATTTTTCTTTTGAGATCATCATATGTTTTTCAAAACTAATAATGTTTGCTTTAGAGACTAGCATTCATTTCAATTTGGAGAATGTTCCACATGTTACTAGAAGAGAATCTGCAGCCCAATTCAGATGCATTGTTTTGCAAACATAATTTCTGTTGAATTCAAATCTTCAAAAGCATCTCTGAGTTTTTGGGGGGCATGGGTCTGATTTACCCTCACTTACTGAGAAATGATTATAAGAATCTCCATGTGATTTTGGACTTATTTCTTTTTTTTTCCTCTTTCTTATATCAACTTCTGTTTCTTGTATTTGAAGCTTGGTAATCAAAAGTGTATGCATTGATAAATGGTGCATTGTTTGGGGACTAGTATTTTTATTATTAAGAAAATGCTCTTGTTTGTCTTTAATAATATTGCTTGTATTTTATATATTTTGTCCCATATTAAGATAATCATATAGCCTTATTAGGAGTATTTTGCGTGGTGTGTCTGTTCTCATCCTTTTAATTTCAGCCTATTTAACATTCTCGTGGCATGCATCTTTTTAAACAACATACAATTGTTCAGTTTTGTTTTCTTTTACATTTTTATGTGATTATTATTTCTGCATTTTAACTTAATGTAATTTGTCCTTTTACAATAGAGTTAAATTTTGGTATCAGTATGTTTAATTTTGTTATTTGACATTATTTTTTGTGTATGTATTTTTTGTATCTTGATTTTTTCCCCTCTGCCTTCCTTTTTAAAATTTAAATGTATTTTTACTTTATTTTATTTTTATTGAGATTATTTTTATTGATGTGGTAGAATAGTACATAATAGAGGATTCATGGCTTCATATTTATACAAGCTCATAACAGAAATGTGAGCTCTTTAAAAATTTTTAAACATTTTGAGATTTACAGAAATATTGTCTAAATATTACAAATAGTCCACTTATATCTCAGAACATCTTGCCTTAGTAGGGCACATTTTTTAGAATTAATAAAGCAATATTGGTAAATTATTATTATTATTATTAAATAAAGCACATACATAACTTAGTATTTATGTAATGTTTGGTTTTGGTTTTAGCATCCCATCCAGGAAACTACATTTTGTAGTCATGTCTCCTTAGGTTGCTCTTGGTTGTAACATTGCTTTGCTTTTGAAGACCTCCGTAATTTTGAGGATTCCATCAGTTTGTAGAGTTCCCTTGAATTGAGTCTTATCTGTTGTTTTTCTGAAGCATGGGCTCTGAAGTTCTGGCTAGATCTAGTCTTTGGCCTGTGCTCTAGACCCTCTTGTTAGCAGAATGGAGCGTCTGCATTGGGACCCTCCTTGTGGACCCTCCTAACTTGCTTTGGGGGTGAGAAATTGATATGCATCTTTGTTCATTAGGAGCAGCAGAAGCTCTTGGTCCTCTTAAAAGAAAGAGAACCAGTTTCCTCTTGACTCACCCAAAATTCCAACTACACTTTCTCCCCCACGTCTTAGCAACATGAGACGCAATAAGATGCTCTGGGCCCACCTTGCATGTTCCCTGATCTAGCATTAGAATTAACCATTTCAGCAACTATTTGGGTTCCTTTTTATTAGAGAATGTAAATAAATCAAAACATGCATGCTAGGTGTGTAGCTTTCTATTGGGGTGTTGATGTTTCTAGGCTGTCATTTCAAGTGACAAAGCAAGATATTGTGTGTATACACTAATGCATGTGTAGATCCAGCTATAAATATTTCTATGTGGGATAATCTACATCCTTCTTAAGCTATTTTCTTATATTGCATTTTACCCTGTATTTTGTCAGCTTCTGTTACTGTGACCCAAGGACTTGAAAAGAACAATTTTAGGAGAAAAGTTTATTTAGGTGCTCACGGTTTTAGAGGTCATAGTTCATGGAAACCTGGCTCCATTCCTCAGGACTCTAGGTGAGGCTGAACATCATGGAGACAGGCAAGGCACCTGGGGACAGAGAGCTGAAGGTGTCACCTGGGAAGCAGAGCAGAGAGAGAGATTCCATACCAGATACAGAATATATATAGAAGGCATGCCCCCAGTGACCCACCTTCTCCAGCCACACCCCACCACCCTACAGTTGTCAATAGGGAATTAACTCACTGATTGGGTTAAGGCTTTTCTAACCCAATCATTTTACCTCAGCCTTCCCAAATTGTCACACGAGAGCTTTGGGGGGACACTTCACATTCAAACCATAATAAACCTGTGCCCCCCCATCCTCCCCAAAGGCATTTTCTTCAGATTTCATGTCCTCTTCCTGCTGTAAATCACAATATACAATTACAATCTTCATTGAATCCTTCTAGCTTTCCATTTTATTTCTATTAACTTTTTTAGTTATGTTATTTTATACAATCATATTTAGAAATAAATTATATTTATATAAAATTTATATGTTGATAGCTTATTTTTGTAATACCTCTAGCAATCATAATATGAACCATTAACTTATCACTGTGAATTATGAATTAAGATAACACAACATAAAAATGAGATTTTGATAGTACAAAACTATCCATCATGCTTTGTTCTATGGCTATCATGTTTTATTTATGTTATAAACCAGAAAAATCTATTTTTTTAACTTTCAAAGTCAATTGTCTTAAGATTTTGCTAAAAAATCCAATATTTATGTTTTCTCACATACTAGCCATTATTGGTTCTCTTTATTCCTTATTTCAGATGCCAGTTTTCATTTACTATCATTCCTTTAGCCTAGGAAAAAAAGTTATTGCTCTGCTTGTTTACTGGAAATGAATTATCTCAGCTTATTTTTATCTGTCTATTCTTTTTATTATGCCTTCATTTTGAAGTATATTTTCACTGAGGCTAGAGTTTGAACGTTTTGGGGACTTATTTCCTTCAAATACTTTTCTGCCTCAATTTTTATGCTCTTTAATTCTTGAATTTAAGCTACGTATTTCTTAATTCAGTATTCACATTTTTGCTAATTTTATGTTTTCCCTTTGGACTCTGTTCCCCTATTAAGTTTTTCCCCTAATCTTGTATTCCTTCTGTGCTTTTGTTTGAATCATTACTATTGATTTTTGTTTATATCCACAAATTATTCCTTCCACTCTGTTTACCTGCTATTGGAGCAATCTATTATTTCATATACTGTAACTTCCAGCACAAAAATGTTAATTTGATTTTGTATCATCTATTTGATATGTCTTCTAAATATTTTATATCTTCAGCCATTCTTTGATCTTACACTATAAATTATTTAATACTTTAATAATAGTTTTCTTAAAGTCCCTAATGACTAATTATGCAATCTGAGCTATCTGTGATTTTGTTTTCATTGATTAATTTTGCTTTGGATTAAAGCTCATTTTCTTACTTCTTTCTGTCTTCACATGACAGCGATGGTATCTAAGAGAATAATGGCTATTAAACTGTCGTTGCTCTACCTCTTCTTCTATCCCTGTGCCTCCTCTCTCTCTGTCTCTGTCTCTTAGAGTGTGCAAGCCCTTTCTTTCATCAGGGAACTAAAGTGAGAGGCTGCTCTGCTGGAATCTAACTGGACCTGTTCTGGAGTTTTAAATTATATTGTGCTCAACACTGCTTTGAAATGTGATTATCGGGTTTGCACTTTTCTCTTAGCCTGAACTCCAACTTTACAGCAGTAGTTAGAGGGGATAATCCCTTACCTTTTCAGATTTAAGGTAGGAGGTGTCTGGGCTCTAGCTCTAATTGGTGTTGACTCAACTTTGTGTTGCCCTTCAGTAGGGCGCTGGGTTTGAGCGCTGTGGGACCAGACTGTGCAATCCCTGTGAACCAGCCCGTGTCCACTGCCAGATCTGCTACTTTACTTTCTCTGTTGTTCCTTGGGAACATTTCTAGGGGAGGTGATTGCCAAGATGACATATTTTCTCTGGGTCTTTTCCATATTTCTTTTCTTTAAAATCTTTTTAAGAGAGAGGGAGAAACAGAGAACCAGTTTTGTTGCTCTGACACTTAGTTGTGTATGTGGTGCTGGGGTTCAATCCTGTTCCTTGCACATGCCAGGCAAGCACTGTAACCGCTCAGTCACCGCTCCAGCCCTACTTTTCATATTTCATTCCACCTTCCTATCCTCATTAGAACCTCATCTAACCTTTCTTTGTCACTGTCAAGTGGCTGCATGAAGACAGGCAACACCCTCTGTCCATCTTCACTCACACTGGACACTTATTCCCAGGGAGTGAAACATCCTCACCTTTTTGTCCACCTAGGAATGCTTTATTCCTCTTTGGTATTAACAAATTAAGACTTTGAATGACTATTCCTTAATAGATTTATAGAAAAACATGGTATATATTTTATGAATTTTGTTATTATTACTTTCTTTTAAACCAAGACATACTGTGGTCTTTCATATCTCACCGCAACTTGATCAGAAGGAAAACTCCAACATTGCCTCTTGGGTGGATTTCTCCACTGATATTCCAGCTAGAATCTTTCCTTTTCTTTCACAAAACTCTTTTACAACAATACAAGCAGAGTCATATTTAGCAAAATAGCGTAAAGTCTGTTTATGCTTCTCTTGTGAGTAAAATGTTTTATTTTGGGGTGGGAATCACAAGACAATCCCTGTCTGGAATCCTTGAAGCAGATGCTGCATTGTAATGAGACTTTCTTTAGTCATCAGTTTATCTCTTAAAATAGCTGAAGTGTTAAGTATTAGAACCGAAGCTGACTTGGGAAGTTGATTGTTCTTCAAATGTTTGTCGATCAAGGCATTTAGAAAGCTGGGGCTTCCATTAGAACATATCACAGAGGTTGCGACCTAAACAACAGAGAGTGGTTTTCTCACAGCTCTGGAGACGAGAAGTCCACAGTGTAAGTGCCAGCAAAGTTAGATTCTTGTGAGGACGTTCTTCCTGTCTGGCTATGTCCTTTTTACTCACAGGGGTGGGAGAGGAAGATAGAGAGAAGTGTTCTAGTGTTTTTCCCTCCTTGTGGAAAGGCATCATCCTACTAGTCTAGAGCTCTACCCTACAATTTAAACTTAGTTACTTCCATAAAGGCCCTATCTCCATATGCAGTGACAGCAGAGGCTGGGACTTCAACCCACGAGTTGTAAGGAAACAAAATTCAGTTCGTAACAGTTGGTATCAATGTCATATCAAAAATACATGTGTATGTTTTATTGTTATCTTTGTACATTTAAAAGACTTTTACATTACATGAGCTTCGTCATACAGGTACCTAAAGCTTGACCATGCTCACTTTGCTAAATTAGTCAATATTCCATAACCTCACAATGAAAGGGCCCAAATTCTTTTTCTGCAAACCATCTTGGGGCCACAGAGTGAGCACTCAGGGTGTTCCATCACTCATTAAGACTCACTGTGATGCACGTGTAATTAAGTGAAGTGGACAGATCTAGTGGCTTCTCAGTGGCAGAGGTAAACTAACTCATCACCTTCTGTGTTTGGCATGTCTGGATGAGGGCACTCTAAGCCTGAAGCATTCCTTTCACTCAGTTACTCCACTCACTGGTATATCTCTGGTGGATGAAAGGTTGTTTTAGGACTTCCCCGTACTTTACTCATACAAGGTGGCCATATGATAGGCTCCCAACATCCATTCTGTCCTGGGTGGCTTATCTAAGCCAATTGTCATAATTCTGTTTCTCTCCTAATGTCATGTGACTATACTCTGGCCATTGGGATGTAAGTAAGTCTCAGGTATAAACCTGGCAAGTAATTCATCATCCCTAAGAAAGAGCTAGAACAAATACACGTCTTGATTGATTGTGAGGCCAGGAGCCCTCCAACTGCCAAATTAATCATTTAATGCTGAGGGGAGCTGGGCAGATTGATAGTGGGAAAATTTTTCCTTGATAAAATTTTGAGTTAATTAATCATGGCACAGTTCATGAGGGTTTTTATTATTTGTAGCTGAATGTATTTGTGCAGTATACCATACCTAGTGATTCTTTTATGGAAATTACATTGGAAGAAAGAAAATAATTTGCTTCTATCTCACTTTTAGGACTTTATCAGATTGTATCTTCAAGAATCTTCTGCTCCTCTTAAGATGCTCCTAATGTGGCCGCAAAGCACAGTACCACTGTGACCCTGAAATCGTCATAGGTGCTCAAGAGACTTTCTCCAGTGAGTCTAGCTACCTTTGTCCAAGTTGTTCCTTCCTTCTCAAGATCCTAATTCATCTAATCTGCTCTTAATCACCTCTCTTCAATTGTCAAGAACCATGCTGCTTTCTGAGAGTAAATTTCTTTAACTTATCATAAGAGGTTACATCACCCTACTAAGTGTCTTCCCAGTTTCCTGGATTTTCTCTGTTAGCCATTCCATGTGGTGTAGTGACATACTTCCTGATTACTTGCATATTTAGATTTCTTGATCACTAATTAGCTTCCAGTGGTGAAATCACTGCTATACATTCTCAATAATGTGTCCTCAGTACGTAACATGGTGGCATTAAGATAAGGAGCTAATTAAATAACTTTATTGAATTAATGTAAACACAGGTGTGGGCTTTTCTTATGGAATATGATTTAAAGTCCACTACAATCCTGACTGCTCACCTTTGAATTCAGATTGGCAGGATGTATCTTTCTTACATTAGTTGAGAAAAGAAAATGAGGGTTTTGTAGGACAAAATGAAGAAGTGGTCTTTGCTCTGAGTACAATAGGAGGCAGAGGAAGATTTTGGGAAAGGAATGGCATGCTCTGATTGGTGTTTTAAAGGAATATTTCTTGTGACTGTATAAATCATAGACTGGAGAAGGATAAGGGACAATATGGATCAATTTAGAGACTACTAACATAATCCAAGCAAAAATCATCTTCATAAGGACCACCTTTGCTTTGAGTGTTATTGATAATGTGGAAATGTGGTCTGATTCAGGATATATTTTGTAAACAGAACTCACAAGGACTTGCTGACATAGAAAAGGCATGTGCAGAGAGAGGAGTTAAGGATGATTCCAAGGTTTTTCTCTAATAAACTGGAAAAATGGGACTCTAGATTACTGAATGAGCAGTAATGTAAGAAAGGCATGCTTTGGAGAGTAGATCAGGAACCTAGTTTCAGTCATGGTGATTTTGAAATGGTATTAGCAATTCAAGTGCTGATGTCAAGTGAAGTTTTTGAATGTATTAGTCCAGAGATTAAGGCAGAGGACTTAATGGATTTAAACATTTGTAGGTTGTTAGCAGATGGATGTCCATGAAGCCAGGAGATAGGATCAGATCCAGTAGCTGAAATAGATAGAAAAGAAGGGAGGAATAAGAGCTGAGGCTGGGAAATTATAATGTTTAAGAGATTGGTTTGGTAAAAAGGAATGGACAAAACAAAATGAGAAGGAGTAGTTCATGGGGTGACAGAAGAAATAGGAAATGTAATATCTGAATAAAGAGAAGTGATTCTGAGAGAGAGCCTTTCACATCGGTCAAACATTTCTGATAGGTCCAGTAAGATAAGGGCAGATATTAGTTGACTATTGGATTTAGCAATGTGTAAGCCAATGATAATGATAAATGAATGACTTCAAGGGAATAAAGGCTCATTTTCAGATATCTCAAGGAAGAATGAATTCAGATAATATATATATTTTAAGGAGATTTTTTTCTAGAGGCCTTTCTTTCTTGATGATCAAAATAGCACATGTTATGCTATGGAGAGAATGTGATAAAGAAGGAACATCTGACCATTCTATAGTGAGAGGGGTAGATGATAGAGCATATTTTTGAGAATACAAGAAACAGTGTGATAGAAACAAGCAGTTGGCCTTAGATAAGAATATGGACAGTTCCTGGGTGACATACAAGAAGGACCAGCAGGCTGTATGGGCACAAATGCAGGAGCGAGTGTGTGTATGTGTGTGGTTGGGAGCCTGGCAGTTTTATTCTGGTTACTTCTGGAACTCTACTATTGTAAGCAATATGGTCACTGAGTGATAATGAGGATAGGTAATACAGGCTAGGTGCTGGAGAAAAGAGAAAGAGGCATGAAACTGAAACTCCGAGAGCGGGAGAATGTCTGGTGCCAGCATTGTCTTGTTGGCTGTATGTAAGGATCTGCTAAGGTCAGTGATCATAAATGCATCAAATAATATGGTTGTGTTTCTCTTCTGGTACTTTCAGTTAGGAGAATACATGGACAGAATGGGGAAAAAATTGGATTTATCCAATAGTGAGTTTCTCCAGATAGTAAAAGCAGAGAGATTAGTAGGGAAAGTGTTTCAGTCATCTTTACATTGCTATAGCCAGAAAACCCAAGAACAGCATAGAGGAGGAAAGGTTTAATTGAGGCTCGTGGTTTTAGAGGTCTCAGTCCGTAGACAGCAGATCCCATTGCTCTGAGCCTGAGGTGAGGCTGCACGTCGCAGGGAGGACCCAGTGGAGGAGAGCTGACCAGCTCATGGCCAGGTCAGGAAGTGGGCAAGGCAGTGGAGGGGCTCAGGGAAGATGCACAATTCAGGGCACACCCCCAGAGACCCACATCTTCTAGCCGCACCCCACCTGTTCACAGTTACTGCTCCCTCAGTCCATTCAAATTAGGATGGAGAGATTACGTTATAGCTCTCACAATCTAATTCTTTAATTCTAATATTCTTGCAATAACAGGAGTTTTGGGGGATGCCTCATAGCTGAAGGTTAGTTGCATGTGAATAAATAGTGATAATAGTATTTCATGGGATATAAACTTAATAAAGAGTAAAGATAAGATATGCTATTATTTGAAGAAAGACCCAAGTCTTAGGAAAGGGCACAGAAAGATTTCTACTCCTAAATTTATCTTTACTAGATATTAAATCCAATATTATGATATGATAATAAAGACTGTCAGTGGACTGACACACATATATACAGTATGTATATTCCAAATATCTCTAAATTATGTTAAAAATCATTTGCACAATGTCTTAAAATAATTAAGAACAAAGTTTATATATTCATTTGCTCATTCGCTTAATCATTTTAATTCATAGTAGTATAAATAATAAGAATATCAAAATTGCCTACATATTTGAAGAAAATGAGTTTGAAGAATAGGCATTTATTTTGCAAAGAACTGCACTCCATTTTAGGGTTTACAACAATCAGGATTGAAATGATTTGATGAACTTTTTTTCTGGAAGAGCAAAGCATGAAAGAAAGAGTTACAAGTTGATAGGGAAGTCCAGATTAAATGACTTGAAATTCAGATGAAAATACTTCAATAGAAAAGATGTGATTCATCAAAAAAGAACAAAAATGATACATGGCATAAAATGTAATAATTTTAAGAATAACCTTGTTTTAAGCCAATTAAATTTGAATTGGACTAAAGAAGCTGGAGATTGTTCACTATTATAATAAATTTTTCCAGTCAGTATTTTTTCCCAACTTCCTTACTTCCTTCTGCTCTCTCTTCTTGGACTGAAGAAGCAAAAAAAAAAAAAAAAAAAAAAAAACCTAAATTTTGCTTGGACTAATTTTTGGACTAAGTTTCTGGATCTTATTAAGGCTCCATGAATCCATAACCATTGCACAATATTTGCAAAAGGAGCTGGGTGGAGGGGACATAGAGAGGGACGTGGGTCATGGGGCATCTGTCTTGTTTGTGTGATGATTTAGGAGCTGGGCACACCACCTCAGTGTCCTGACTTAGCAGCTTTGTTCTCTTACATGCCCTGATGTTGGGAGGTGCAGGAACACCCATGTGGTTCTGAATTTGTAGTGTGACTCTGAGCATCGCTCCAAGATGTTCAGCCTCTTATCTGTTCCCAAGAATTCTGAAAGCCATGCAATACCCAGTAATAAATCTTTTTATGTTAAAACTAGTCAGAATGGAGCCTGTTCTCTGTGACAGAACTCCCAACAGAAACAGAAATATCCTTATAAAGTCAGAAATTTAATCTGACCCATGAATGCCCCACACACATCACATTCACTTTGAATCAATGCTGAAATGCGCATTCCTGAGATTCATTCTCAGACTGATGCAATAGGGACCAAGGAGTCTCCAGTTTTAAAAATGCTCCTATGCGATTATGATGTAGCCAACCCCTAGAGCAGCACCATTCATTATTCTTTGATGCAGAGAAGTTATTCAGAGATCCTCATGAAATTTGATATTAAAAATATGACTGCCATTATCCTGTGGTATGATTTAAGTGAATTTTAGGTGAAAAAGAAATACTGAGATTTTCCAACTCTCTGGCAACTTGAGCGTGACCAATTCCCAACTGAGTGACAGGAAGAAGCATGCACACATTTACTGCAGATAACTTTTAATGTGCCTTTGTGAGATACAATTAGTTTTCTGGGTACAAAAAAATAATGACATAGAGTAATCAGTTATCTATATTTGGCCTTCATTTTGGAGATAAACCTGAATACATGGCACCAATGCTGAATACATAGTTAATAGAGAAAAAGGGTTTTTTTGCTTGTTTTGTGTCTTTTCACCAAAAGACTTTTACCCTTTTACCAATATGATATGTTGAAAAATTAGTCCAATGATGTTTTCAGTTTATATCTTAGATGGTCATGGACATTTCCCCTTCATATTTTTTTTGAGATCTACTTTCAAGGAGTAGATTATTAAGTTTAAGTTTTTAATTAATCATAATTAGAACTATCACTAGAAATCCAAGGAAAACCACATACATATTAAGCATAAAGTAATTGCTGAACACATTAAATTTTCATTTTTGTCTTCTTGCTCATACAATTTCCATAATCCCTTTCATTACAGCATTAGACACATTTTTTCTTAACTCTTTATAATACAAATTTCCCATAATACCTAGCATTTGCTGAGTAAAATAACTTTAAAATGTTTCTTTTTTATTGGTGCATTTCAACCGTACACAACAGTGGGATTTCTTGTTATGTATTCGTACTGGCACATGGTAAAAAGAGAGAATTTGCTCAGTTTGATTCCTCAGTTTTGTCTCCTTTCCCTTCCTTCCCTCTTTCCCTGTGGTCCTTTTCTTATGTTCTACTAGTCTTTTTTCAATTTTCATCTTTCCTCCCCACTTTGTTCCCTTTAGTTTTCATATATGACAGGGAACATAAGACCTTGGTCTTGTAAATTTGTTTTATTAGCATAATATTCTCAAGTTTTATTGTGTTTCCTGCAAATGACATAATTTCATTTTTTCTTTATAGCTCAATAAAAATCCATTGTGCATATGTACCACAATTTCTTAACTTGTATTTGCATCAATCCTCTGGGATTTATTGCTATTAACATTGCATCTTCATCTTAAAAAGAGTGAAACGACATTCAAATGTTAAAGGACTTTGCAAGAATACGCATAGGGTGATTCAGAAGCCCCTAATATCATGTCCCATCCTTGTTGCCTTATTTTTATAATCCTCTTTGTAATATATAGCACTTGCATCAAGAACATTGCTAAATATGCATTATATAATGAAGTGTACTCACCTTAATGCTGAAAATGATTTCACTTATCACCTCAGACTTTCATAGAAGTGTTCTGCTACAGAGAAAGTCTGTCAACTGAACTGCCATGATATTTTAAATCATTTTATTCTAACAAAACTTCAGAAAATGGAATAATGAATCAAAACCTGGTATCATTTGAGTAATGTTGACTGCTATTGCCAAAACACATTAGGCATGCACAACCAGATTTTAAGCATATGATTTCGGTCATTTTTCTTATTTTTGACAAGACTAATTAATAATTCAACTTAAATTTCAGCTTGAGAAATAGAAACTGGTACTTCATGGTGATTTTAATTTACATCATAATTACTAATGTGGTTGTTCTTTTTCTATTTTTACCAATCAATGAATATTTTATGTTTGCTTACTAACAGCATTCTCTGATACAGGGGGACATGATATGATAGAAACTACGTGGGTCTTTAAGCAGGTACTACTCACCACAGTTTCTGGGATCTTAGGCCTTTCGGTCCATAAACGCACTCCTCAACTCTCACTAGGTGAAAACTATAACTTGGGAATATTATTTTCCAGATTCAAGACAGTGCTTATTCCTTAGGTGTCTGTTACATACTCTACAATTCTTGTTGTCCTTGTGATCATCGTGATTAATCATTCTTTGTGACCTCTGTTCACTGGAGTTTTGCAGTTGATGTAATTTTGTAAATGTTAATACTAAGCTCTTGCCATACTTGGTGGAGGAAGGAGAAGATCTGCTTTTAATTTGTTTTGAATAAGCTATGAGAAAATTACATTTATTCAAATTGCTTAAGATTGGAGAGCTAATTGCAAGTAAATAAAGCATAATTTCTTTACAAGTTTACAACCATTAAAGACTTAGTTTAGTGGATCATGGGAGAGTTTTAATTTTGGGGGGAACCTCTTGGATGTTTTCCATAGTGGCTGTGCTAATTGACATTCCCACCAGTGGTGTACAGAATTCCCTTTTCTCCACCTTCCCACCAGCTCTCCTCTTCAGTCTTTCAGCTATAGTCATTCTCACTGGAGGGAGGGGGTGTGTCAGTATGGTTTAGAGTTGCATTTCTCTGATGATTACGGATATTCAGATTTTTCATATATCTATTGAATGCCTTTTATAGAAATGCCTACTTAGGTCTGTTGCCCATTTTTTAAAGGGGGGGCAAATAATTTATTTATTTTTGCATCTCATTTTTATTTTTCTGATACATAGTTGTATATGTGATGTTGGGGTTCAAACCCAGGTCCTCACACGTGCCAGGTAAGTGTTCTACCATTGAGCCTCTGCTCCAGCCCCTGTTGCCCATTTTTAATGAGTTTCTTTTCTTTTAAAGTTCTGTGTATATTCTACATTTAATTCCCTGTCAGACATGTGGTTTCAAACATTTTTTCCCACATTATCCAGCTATTTCACTATTGGGTATATATCCAAAGCAAATGAAGTCAGATTGTGGAAGAGACATCTGTATCCCCATGTCCACTGAAGCACCACTTACAAGAGGTAAGAAGCTGAAGCAACTGAAGTGTGCATCAACAGATGAGCAGGTCAAGAAATTGTGGTGAATATGCACAACGGAATATTATCCAGTCATAAGAAAGGATGAGATCTTACATGTGCAATAACAAGGGTGGAACTGCAGATCATCATATTAAGAGAAATGAGCCAAGGTCAGAAAGACGAGTACTACAGGATGTAAAAATATTGATCCCACGGAAGTTCAGAGTAGAATGGTGTTACCAGAGGCTGGGGAGAGGTTGATCATTGAACACTTAGTTCTCTTGGATAGAAATAAGATTTTCTGGTGTTCTCTTGTCCAGTAGGGTGACTATAGAAAATGATAATATAATTTCAAAAAGCTATAAGAAAGGCTTTTGAAAATTTTCACCATAAGAAATGATATATATTTGGGGAGATATGCTTACCCTGATTTAACATTACCCCATATAAGAAGCAATAAATGTTTGAGATAATTGTGTTTACCCTGATTTAATATTATAGTAGGTATGCACATATGAAACACTACATAGAACTCTATAAATATATCCAACTTTATATGTTTATGTATCACTGGAAAATAAATTTAATAAAATTAGTTTAGTACATTTATAATAAAATAAAATTCCTGATTACATATTTTAAGTCGCAAAGTTGATTGAAAATAAGAACATGTGTATACAATAAAAATGATTAAAATTACATCAGATAATTTTTAAATGGTTGTCTCAAGATTATGTCTTTTGTACACAAGTTTTGAATAAATTGAGATTTCAAGAAATTAAAATATAGTCTTAGCAATTTCACAGGGAAATTTATAGAATGCAATCAAGTACATTAAAAATTCTCAAATTTTGGTGATCTGATTATTTCAGACAAATAGTTTTGTCTGTCATTGGAGAAAAATCCAACAATTTCAAAATTATAATTATTTTCATTATCATAACAACATTTGAATGGACAGATTTTCTTTCATTTTATCCAGTCGAATGTATGGAAACTGTATGCATATAAACATGTCGAGTCTATCCTTAGTAAACTTACAATATTCATGATCCTAAAATCGCTCTTCTTCATGTTTCATCCAATAATGCTTCTTGTTCTCTCAAAGAAAGTACCATATCCCCAGATGTAAACATTGCTTTAAGAGCCAAAGGCATAGCTGACAGATGGCATCCCATCTGTGGTTCAGTTATTAAAAATAAATTTCTTGGCCATGTTCAATAAATGTAAGATATTCTTATCCATTTTTCTCCCAAGAAATGTTTAGTTTTCAACCATGGGTTTAACAAACCAAATGACAAAGCTCTATTCTATATGATGCGTGAAGTACCAAAATAAGCCTCATGTCAGTTTAAAACTATCTGTTTAGGCTGTGATGTTCAGAAGAGAAAAGACAGAAAAAGAAAAACGCATATCAACCTGTCTGTGGGTTTGGCTTAGCTGTAGCTATTAGATAGGAAATGGCAAAAAAAAAAAAAAAAAAAAAAAAAAAAAAAAAAAAAAAAAAAAAAGTAAGAGTTAAGCAACAGTGGACGGAATCGCAAAATCCAAAACACGTGCAGTGTTTTACATATTTCTCAAACTCCCAACCGCTTGTCAGTGGTTCTTTTATGCTATATGTTCAAATCAGTATTTTCCCCCATGGCTCCTCCATCAAACAAGACTTTGAAGATAACATGAGAAATATCAGAAATAAATCTCTTCTCATCGTGAAGTGACAGTTTTCTTGAAAGGAAAGTACAACCATGCACGCCACTGCCAGTACTTAATGACACAGGTTTCTTGAATAGAAATGGTGTATCAGGCAATCTTAGGAGAAGGGGCTTTCCGGGTCAAGCAACTGAGAAAAGAGAATCATGTTGAGGGCTGCAACAATCACACATACAAAATGACTTCAACGAAACAGGAGATTGATGAAAATCTTCATTGTCCTTATCTAAGGTTTTGCTTTTCCCTGCTATTTTGGTCCTGGCCACTTAAAGTGGAGATACTTCCGTCTTTCTCTTCCTACCTCTCTTTCTCTCTCTGTCTTCTTTCCTTGTTTACTATCTCCTTTCTCTTCCACAAAGAGTTACAAAAGGTCAGTCATGGGGTTAACTGGGAAGTGATCAAAACAGAACATAAAGAATGATAAATGAATGTTGGAGGAAATGGATACATTCAATCCAATTTGAATGTCATAGAATGTATGCATGCCTTGAAACCCCATTAACGTGTGTGAATCACATGATACTGCATTAACGTGTGCAAATCACATGATTCATATTTTTATGAATCAGCTAAAATTAAATTTAATAAGATGAGACTTATCATAGCACCATTGTGAATTTTATAGTCTATGGGTGAACATAGGCAAGCAAACAGTCAAGAAAAACAGTGTTATATTTCCAAAATTGCATTGGCATCCTGGAGGAGGGGAAAGCAAGGAGTAGTTATCCCAGAGCATCCAAATGGTAGCTTACTCTTTACCAATCTTCTTCCCTTATAAAATCTTGTGTGGGGGCTGGAGCGGTGGCTAGTGGTAGAGGGCTTGCCTGGCATTCAGTAGGACCTGGGTTTGAACCCCAGCACCACATACAGAACTAAGTGTTGGAGCAACAGGGACCAGATGAAAAACAAATAAAATTGATTCTATCTTTCCTCTCTCTCTCTTTTCTTCTCTCTTAAGATAAATAAGTAAATAAAACCCTGTTTGGCTTCTGAAATAAGAGTCAAACTATAACATGAATATTAATCATTTTTTCTTTCTCTTTAAAAAAATTAAACTTGTTGGGCAGTTTGCAGGGGCTTTCTTCCTTTCAGTCTGTTATTTAGTGTTTTCTAAAAAAAAGACCAGAAGCTGAATGGAAGTAAGCAAGCAGTTCACTCCTCCTTTCTTGGTCTCTCTGTCCTGTAGACATATAAATCATTTTAGAGGATAAGCATTATATTGAGAGAAAAGAAATATAGAGATGAATATATTTGAGTAACTGACACCTCCCACCTTAACAGTAGCCCCTAGACTTATAAAAACAAACTCCACCTCTGTAAGTTGATCATTAGTCTTGTATTGTAAAATTCTTTCTACGTTAACAAGCTTGGTGTCATGTAGGACACCCCTGGTGGCAGGCTGGACTGTAAGAGCTCTCACCACAAAAACAGCCTGGGACTACTTGAGGTTACAGATTTGCTCAGTCTGATCAGAAACAGAAGGTCTCTGCTTGATCTGAGCACCTGTCCTCCATGGCTCTGTTCCTCTGGAGGTGGAAGCTAGTTCTTCACCTACATAGAGAGCATAATTTGGGGAACCCCCAAATTATGAACCCCTGAGCTCACATTTGAAGACTGGCATTTTGACACAACTTCCTCTCCAGAGGCTTTTCCTAAAATAGAGAAAACCTCTCTGCAGAGGCAGCAGGAAAAGGTCTCCACCTTGGGATGTATGCAATTGACTTCCAGGAGCTTCAGTCTTTAAATCTCTGCAGAGCAATAAGCTACCTCTAACCTCCAAGGTATATTTGTCATTGGATCATTGTTTTAAAAAAATTGCTCTGTGGGTACTGCATCGGTGGCTCAGCAGCTCACTTGTCTGGCATGTGCAAGGATGCGGGTTCAAACTGCAGCGCCACATACACAACAAAGTGTTGAGCAATGAAGGCCGCATAGAAAAATTAGATAAAAATTTATTTTCTCTCTCTCTCTCTCACTCTACCTCTCTTTAAAAAAATTGCTGTGGATCCCTTTTTCCTTAGAAAGCCTGTATTGTTCAGAAACATGAAAAAAATCAGTGAAAATTATCTCCCAACAAAAGTTAGCAAGTAATTTAATTAACACAAATGTAATGTTGAAAAAAAGGTTAGTTTTAAGCTAAAATCTAGTCTCCCATCAACAGATCCCATGATGCCTGCACTACATACGTATACACATTATCATGTTTCCTCATAGGAGTCAGAGTCTGAGACAGATCTATCTGGGAGTTTTGAAATAATAATTCTATAATCCTCAGTTTGGATCTAATAGTCGGAATGCTAGAAGGTGGATCAATAAAGGGAAGAAAGAAAATAATTGATTGTGATTGAAGCAGTATTTTGAAAATCCTAAACCTAATATACTAAAGCACAAGTCCACAGAATAAACAGGTGGCGATATTCCCCAACATAATGATGACTAAGGTTAAGTTGATACTCTGAAAATGTAGGGTCAGTACAAATTGGAAACTAGTGCAGCAATCTCACTCTTGAACCTAGTAAGAAGATTCTTCAATAAAGTCTGGGAACTGCAGGAGGCAAAATATTAAGATGGCTCCCAAGATTCCCATCCTGTTTTATCTCCTCCCCTCAAGAGCAAGCACATTCTGCAAAAGCCATGGGTTATCACTCCTGTGCCAACATAGCATCATATGCAATGGAGCAGAATTTTGCAGATGAAACCAGAGCCCCTGACCAATTGACCTTGAGTTAATGGGAAGATATGTTATATTGGGTGGAGCTGATTCATCAGACAAACTTTGAGATGAAAGAATGTACTGCTGGTCTAGAGTAAGCAAGTCTCCAAGCAAAGTGTTCCCCAGACAACAGCTAGGAATTAAATATGATGTCAATCTTACAACCTCATATAAATGAGTTCTACCAGCTACCAGAGAGCGGGGCAGCAGATCCCGAGCCTCAGCTGAGATTACAACCCCAAACAACACCTTGAGCAGAGAGGACCCAGTTGAGACATATCCGAACTGTTGCTGATTGTGGAAACTGTAAGGAGATAGATTTGTGTTCTTTCTGATCACTATGTTTGTAATAACCTTTTATGCAGTAATAGAAATGGGTACACAAACCAATGTAAGAAGTTCATAGCATAACTATTATAATTGGGTAAGGTAATCACTAATCAATACTAGAGGATTGATTAGTATAATTTGTCATACTATATTAAAAGTAAAAATTCATGAAACCATCTCTATAAATGTATGCACAATTATTAAAAATCTACATGTATTCATGAACGTTGTAATCCCAGGAATAGGTGTGAGGCTGCATTCTGTCATTCACAGCTTTTGATCAAATTGTAGTGGACAAAGTAGTGAATATATTAATAAAAGATGTAGGAAGCAAAGATGTGAAATTTAAAGCAAGAAAAGATGAATTATTATTATTTGTGAACAATATGATTGTTGATTTCAGGAAGGCACAGGTGTTCTGGACAAATATTTATAATTAATAAAATAATTCAGCAGGCTTAGTGGAGGCAAGAGCAACACAGAAAGTCTCTTGTAATTCCACGCACAAGCGGTAGGCAGTGGTGAAATGAAGCAGCAAACCCTTTAAAATAGCAACAGAATCAGGAGTGTGCGGGAAATAAAACTGATGGAAACCGAAAGAAAAAGACTTCAGTAAGCAGATAGGTTACTTTCTTAGAAGGAGTATCTCAATATTATAAACATGGCAAATTTCCACTAGTTAATCTATATTGCTTTTAATTTCAACAAAAATTATAGAAATGTTTCTCATGAAATGTGAAAAGCTAATTATAAAATTAAATTATAAGATTAAGGACTGAAAACACAGAAAACAAATCCTTAAAGACAAAAAGAAAGAAGAGGAAGAAAAAGATTCTTTAGTTTTCATGTTGTTAAAACTAAATAATTAAAGTAAGCTGTTATTTACACAAGTAAAGAAAAAATAGCAAATAAACACAATAGAGTTTTGAAACCCCAGTATATATGAATGTTTGGTACGTGAATTACAAATGACATTAGAAATCATGGCATGAGGGATGATAGTTTATAACTATTGCTGAACTAATCGACTAAACAGAAAACTAAATCAAATTCTCAGATTACTGTAGATACACAAATATATTTCACATGAACTAAAGATGATTTTAAAAATCAAATTTATAAAAACTTTGTAAGATATTATAGAGACTATGCTTATAATTTTAGAATGTGAATTACTTTAAATAAAAAAATCCATAAAGTTCATGGATTGATAAAATTGATCACATTAAGCTGATTATAATAATACTAGACATAAAAAGTGGCTGTGTAAGTAACATATCATAAAGTTTAAAGGAAAGCCACAGAGTGGAAAGGAGGCTTGTAATGTGCATAAGCAAGATTAGTAATTACAGCATATAAAGAAGTATACCAATAAATAAGAAAGAAAAACGGATCTAGGGAGACAATCAACATTGTAGCATACTCTTTACCTCCCTGAGAATCCAAATTATAACTTACACAATCATTTAATTCTGGAACATTCACAATCTCAGCATTTGTATCACTTGTAGGAGCAAAATACAGAAGAATCAAGAGACTGGGGTATGGGTGATATGGGGGTAAATTCTGGTTTAAGAACAAATGCATATCATATTGTTACTTTATACACATTTATGGTTATACAATAACTCAACTCCTTAATAAAAATTTAAAAAAGAAAGAGAAGGGCAATAAGTAATACATAAAGAAAGACATAAAAGTGGTCATAGATCTGGAGTGGTGGCTTGGTGGTTAAGGAGCTTGCCCAGCATGCATGAGTATGTGAGTTTAAACCCTTGCACCACCTACACAACAAAGTCTCCAAGCAAGGAAAGCCACATGAAAAACTCAATAAAAATGATTCTCTCTCTCTCTCTCACTGTCCTTCTCTCTTAAAAAATGGTCATAAAATCATTTTGGAGCATAGATAGATTCTCCAAATAATAAGAAAAATCTATTTCTTACCCAGTGAATTTAAAAATCAATAGATCTGATAACTTCCAATACCTTTGAGGATGTGGGCACACAAAAGCTTTTAGACCTTGTGATGCAAGTTTCAGCACAATCATTTTTCTAAGCTTTGGAGTTTTAATGGTATCTTAAAATACTAAGGCAGACCTATGTTCCTTCTAGATATTTAAGGTAGAGAAATCGTCACTGCACATGTATACCAGAGATCAGGTGTAGGAACATTATCAATGGTACTACTTGTGAAAACAATGTAATCATCTCCCAGAGGATAAATAGGCATATATCAAAATCACAGATAAAGGAAGGAGTCACCAAAACATACTCATGTTCAAAACAAAGCATCACTGAAGTATGGATGGATAAATATGTGGTAAAATTATGTAATTATGAATGGGGACAATGCACACTAGTTTCAAAATAATGGTTACCTCTGGGGAGAAATGGGAGGGATAATAAGGCAAGGTGGAACTTTAGCTGAATCCACAGCAATGTGGTCTTTGGAAGAGAAGTGTGGAGGTAAAGAGGGAAGTGGTGTCAAGGGCTGAAGGAGGGGAGCACAGAGAGGAGCCCTGGTGCACAGACAATGGATATTAGGGCTCAGGACATCTCTATTATGGTTTTCTTAAATTTTTTATTTAATAGAAAGAGAAGGACAGTAAGAGAGAGACAAAGAGAGAATCAATTTTATTTAGTTTTTCATGTGGTTTTTATTGCTCCAACCCTTTGTTGTGTACGTGGTGCTGGATTTCAAACCATGTCCTCAGGCATGCCAGACAAGTGCCATAACTGCAAAACCTCCGCAGCTCCAACCTCTGGTTTTCTTAAATTTGGTAAATGTAGAAAATTTTGTGATCATATGGACAAAAATTTAAGCAATTTCAAGACAATAAGGAGTCAGGAAATCCAGGATGGAAGTGATTTTATCCTCCTGGAATTGTTAAAGAGCAAGTAGTGAAAATAAATGGCCCATTTAAGAAGTTTCTAAAGTATAAGGCCATGACCCATTTGAAATAAGCTCTCTACCTGTTTACCTAACATATGCTGAAGTTTGCAAACGCTACTTACCGCTTATTACACTAGTTGCACTGGCTGGTCTTGGGCTCTTGTTTGGTTTTGGCTTGTTTTCTAGTCTATTGTAGTATGTGCTGCTGCCTGTGGGATGTAGCTGTGCCACTTTCCCTCTTTTATTTCATTTTTAAAGTGCAAATACTGACCATTGATGTTGACTTTGAGACTCACTCATGGACCATGATTCCAAGTTTGAAACAAGGCATTTGTTTAGGAAAAGCCATTTGCATTGGGTCTGCAATACTCTGAACTCTGACTTTGACATTGACTGCAAAATCCTATGTAACAGTCTCAAGGTGTCATCTCTGTTTCATGTTGGAGAGATGGCAATGACCGGGATGTAAGGTCCCTTTATTCATTCTTTAATCAGAATCTACTGTGTGCCAAATTCTTATCAAATATTGAAATGTTTATGAAGGATTTCTCCATTGAAGATCCTATCCTATTTTTGTTATTTTATGAAATAAGACAATAGAGA
>PVKS010011027.1:32726-58148 GCA_004027875.1 Aplodontia rufa
TTCATTCTTTAATCAGAATCTACTGTGTGCCAAATTCTTATCAAATATTGAAATGTTTATGAAGGATTTCTCCATTGAAGATCCTATACTATTTTTGTTATTTTATGAAATAAGACAACAGAGAATCAGCAAACTATGGACAGCAAAATAAAGAATCAGCCTCAATTAGACCAAAGGATTTTTGCAAGACCTGGAAGTTCAACTGTAGTCCTCTGGAGAGAATAAAACATGTACAAAATAATAACATGTTTTACAAGAAACCTTCTCATGCTATGCATTAAATATGTATTCTTATTTTCTGGTGAACAAAATGTGGCCATGCTTTCAAAAATCAAATTAAATCTGACTCCCAGTTCTCATTTGCTATAAGAGGCTGCTTCTCCACCCTTCCCTACCTCTTCACAGTCACAGTGTGGTGACAGGAGTGGCTATAGTCTTCAAGTTCTTGAGTTTGCTATGGAGGTACTCCCTGGATCATTCCATACTCTTGTCCCTTTTACTAAAGTGGGCCAAGAGAGTCTTTCTTGTAGATCGCAGTCCAATGTTGGGGTCTGAACTTCACTCCATTTCCTCAGCTGCCCTAGAGTGTTCTTGTTACTATTTGCATAAGTTCCTTCAGGAAGGACTGCTAGGTTTTGCTTTGTTAAGCTTGCTAATTGTCCTGCAAAAGAAGATCAGGGTGGTTTGGAATGTGCTAACCACAGGCTGTTCCCTAGTTGTTTGTCTGTACTTGAAATCTGCATAACCCCTGGCAACTCCCTTAGAAGGATTACTATTAGTTCCTTGGCTGTCTCCCCTCCCTATAAAAACCTGTGTGCCTTGGTAATAAAGGGATTTTGAGCTGCCACCAACTCCATGTCACTGACTCATTTTCCTCAGCTGAGCGGAGGGGACTCCCACCAAAGGGAGTCCAGGGAGAGCCGGGTCGCCCCACTCACCCTCCTGTTCGGCTCCCGGGGATGGTTCGGCTGGTCTGAGCCATCCCTCCCGCCCACGGGTACGCCCGAGGTGTGACAGTCCAATGCCTCTTGGAGCAGATCTCCACATCAGCACTGGAGCCTGTCCTAGATCTTAAGGTGGTGTGTATCGCCACTGTTTAACCCACCCACAGCAAACCCCATCTTCTCTCCCCCTCCGTGAGCACTGGAACCTGCCTACAGAGCTGTTGAGACAGCATCCCTGCTCTCCAAGCCCCAAGGCCTCAACCCACTGTCTTGACTCTTGAATATTTTAGTTCTTTATGGAAAAAATCATCTTTTCTAAAAAGGGGTTGAGGGGAAAAGTTTTCCACACCCTCTTATTCATCAAGTTGAAAAGAAGAAGGGGAAGGTTCTTGCTATAGTCACAAAACCAATTGGTGGTGACAAAAATGGTGTACCAGGGTGGTTAAGCTCCATAAAATGCCTAGATATTATCCTAGTGAAGATGTGCCATGAAAGCTACTGAGCCTTGGCAAAACGCCTTTCAGTCAGCATGTGAGAACCCTGCAAGCCAGCCTCAGTCCTGGTACCATCTTGATCATCCTCCCTGGGCATCACAGAGGCAGGAGAGTGTTTTTCCTGAAGCACCTGAGCAGTGGCTTGCTTCTTGTGACTGGTCCTCTTTCCCTCAATCCAGTTCCTCTTTGTAGAACACACCAGAAATTTGTTACCGCCATCTCCACAAAGATTGAAATTAGCAATATGAAAATCCCAAAACACCTCACTGATGCTTACTTCAAGAAGAGACTGCAGAAGCCCAGACCACAGGAAGCTGAGTTCTTCCACAGGGAGGAAGAGTAATACGAGATTACAGAACAGCACAAGGTTGATCAGGAAACTGTGGATGCATAAATTTCACCCAAAATCAAAGCTATTCCTCAGCTCCAGGGCTACATGCAGTCAGTCTTTGTCCTAATAAATGGAATTTATCCTCACAAATTGGTGTTTTAAATTTCTTTCCAAGAACCTCATTAAATAACTGATACATTTAAAAAAAAATAGTGGCTCAGCAGTTACAGCACTTGCCTGGCATGCACAAGGACCGAGGTTCAAATTCCAACACCACATACATTACTAAGTGTCAGAAAACAAAACCCATTTGAATAAATAGAGTGTCTCTTTAAAAAAAGTATACGTGAAGCAGGAATATGGAAAAGTAATTTCAATTATTACTGATTATTCCACAGTTGCAAAGTAAAACAGGTTAATGTTCAATGGATTATTCTGAAATCTGCATGTGAAATAGTTTAATATATAGGCATAAATACCTATGGAAGACAATGTTTATATATACAATAATATTAAATGATTAAGCTTTTCCTTTTTAAAAATAGTTTATTTTACCATTTCTGATTTGTATACACTCTGATTTAACAATATGAAAGAACTCAGAATTAACATAGCATTCTTAACATAATTAGCAATTATTTAGACTGTTGTATTGAAATATGTTTTTGGAAGTTATTTATATTATTTTTTCCTTCACGTAAAGTATTAAATGAGTAAATTAACATTTTTAAATTTTCCTTGTGACTATAGTCATGATCCTCTCTATTCATACTAATATACTTTGACACTTTATCTGTAACAAATAAAGTTACCCTTGATATATATATATATTTTTTGGTTATCATTTGCTTGGTATCTTTTTCCAGTTTATGACTTTTATATGTTGTACTTTTTCACATGATTGTCTTTTAATTGTATGACCTGTAAATAACAACAGATTTCAAAATCCAACTTGACAGACTGCAACTAATAAAGAGTCTATTCACTTTTAGTTTTATTACTGATGTAATCACATCACTATATTTTGTGATAGATTGCTTTACTTTAATATTTCCCTACCTTTGTTTTCTTACCTGTATAAATGCCTGAATTTTTAAAATTTTAATGTTTATCCTCTCCTATTTTTTTTAACGAGAGAGGGACAGTGAGAGAGATAAAATCAATTTTATTTAGTTTTTCATGTGGCTTTCATTGCTCAAACACTTGGTTGTGTATGAGGTGCTGGGGTTTGAACCTGCAGACTCACGCATGCAAGACAAGCACCATAACTGCTGAGCCACCACTCCAGCCCCTATCCTGTACTACTTTTAACCTTTTAATTTTTTTTTCTATTTTTATGGTTACCTTAAATAAAATATATTAACCCAATAAAATATTAGATTAATCCATATCTCTAGCATTTTACTGAATAACATAAGAAACTGTATTATTATCAACTTACTCCTAATTTTGTCAACTTGTAGTTCCACTTTCTTCCATGTTATTATTTAATGATCTCAAGTGGTGAACACTGATTGAGATTTGTCCACACAGTTGGTGTTATACCTTTTTCTTTCTTGCAAGTAGCTTTTTGCTGTCTGGGTTTAGGTTCTCTCATTTTTTGAAGACAACCTTGTCAAAGCATTATTCAAATAGATGATATGAAGCTTACTAGAAAATAATGAGCATGTGAGAAAGTTTCTCTTGAGAGCACAATAATATGACTGGTTCAAAAGACAACTTTAGAAGCTGGGCTTCACAGGCAAGTACAGAAAGGGAGCGTGGGGTGAGAACATGATGTTAGATGCAAAGTGATTTAATGTGAAGCAGTTCAATAGCTCAGTAACCTGCCAGATAGCTCCTCTGCTGAACAAAAGAAGAATCTCACACCTTAACAGTTGTGCAGAATTATAAGATGTATAGAACTTAATTTTGTGCACATCACTATATTCTAGAGAATCAGCTCATCTCCGTAAGGTGTGCTTATTGGAGAATGTTCTTGTATGAAATTAACATCAGGTGGTCAACTTTTACTTTGTTTATAACTTTTATATAATTCATTAACATTTTATAAGTATTTTACTAAAGGTTTTATGATGATATTCCTCTTCACAATTTTTTTTCTTTTATGAGGGGGAAAGGTCTCCTGAATGTATGATTTTACCCCTCATTGTGAATGGCTTATTAGGGCATAGAAGTTCAGGTTAACGTTTATTTTCACCCAGGTTCTAAACCCTATTTGACTGCCCTGGATAAGCTCCTGCCTCTCTGCTCCTGGTTGTTTTGCAATAACTTTTTTATTAGTGCATTCTAGTTATACATCATAGTGGGGTTCATTCTGACACACTCATGAATGCATATAACACAGTTTGCTCTATTTCAGTCCCCAGGCCTTCCTCTTTCCCTGTCTTCCCCTCCTCTTGATCCTCTTCCTGTATTTTGTTGGTCTTCCTTCTTCTATTTATTTATTTATTTATTTTTAAATTGGTATATGATAGTTAGCTATACAATTGGAATGGGTTGTGGCATATTCACACACTTTACCGTAAAACAAATTACGGTATGTTTTGTGGTCATTTGTTGTTTCTTTTTTCTGGCTGTTTTTAAGATCTTCTTGTCTTTGGTGTTCTACAGTTCCAATGTAATGTTTGCAGGTACTTACTTCAATTTGTTGTTTGTCTCATTTGGAATTTGTTTGGCTTCCTTTATTTAATCATTCGAGTGCTCTTTTTTTTTATCATTAAACTATTTAAAAATTGCTAAACCGTTATCTTTTCCAATCTGACAGTCCTTCCTAACTAGCCTTTCTTCAGAATTCTGGAATTCTGAATACCTATGTTTAAATTCATTTCTCCTTTTTGTGTCTTGGCTTTCCTTCTGTATTCATTAGAGTGCTTCTCTTTGGAGCATTATTGGTATTTATTTAAATCTGTGATGCACTTTCACTATTCTTTCATTGCTTGCATGAAATCTGCCTTTTTTTTTAAGAGAGAAGGACAGTGAGAGAGAGAGAGAGAATCAATTTTTATTGAGTTTTTCACATGGCTTTCGTTTCTCTGACACTTAGTTGTGTACGTGGTGCTGGGGTTTGAACGCATGTACTTGAGCATGCCTGGCAAGCGTTGTAACCACGGAGCCACCTTTCCAGCCCATGAAATCTACTTCTTAATCCATTTAAACATTTTTGTTTTTAATGTACAAGGGTTTCACATCTCTGAACTCTCTTTATTTTCCAAAAATATATCTTTTCTTTTGATTTCTACCTTGCTGCTTTATCTTTTTTTGCATTTAAGTTTTGTTTTATGTATTTTAGGGGTAATTTCAATTGCTAGAATTCTAAGAGCTGTAATTCAAGTGTATGTTTTTTCTGTTGATTCTTCATGGTGGTTCATGACTTCGTTATTACTTTATCTTCTCCAGGTGTCCAGGGATGCTGAGAACTGGGGAGCACTTTGGTAATTTACTTATCTTGGAGACTTTTGGAAATCCTAGTTGTTAGAGACAATCCAACATGCTGTCCTTAGGAATAACTAGAAGAGTCTTTCTCTCTAATATCATCTAGTGTCCAGGCTGAGGCAAATGCATATCTTTATGTTCCTGTCTCAAGTGACCCCATTTTCCTAGTCCACCATTTCACTGAATAGGTGTATGGGGAGTGATCTCAAGCTCAACTTTTTACATTCCTTACCCAAAACTTTCTTCCATGTTTCTTCAGAGCTCTGGAATTCAGGAACAAGATCTAAAATATGAGGAAAGCCATAGCACCTCTCATTTGCAGCTCTTTCTTTAAATTTTAGCTTTTAAAATGTTCTTTATTAAGAATGTAGCTAAGGATTTTAAGTGAAAAAAAATTGCAAGTACCTATGCCTTCTATTTCTAAGTCTTTTGTTTTTTTTAATATGGAGGAAGATTTTAAGAATATATTTCCAGAAATGCAAGTCCCAGGTCCCCATTCTCCAGGACTTATTTATTTATTTGGAGAGGCAAAATATGCTATATTCAAAAAAAGAATTAAACCAAGAGGAAGTTCTGAGACACTTTAAAAGCAAACAAATGAAAGCCCAGTGGGGAATGGCGATAATGGGAGAAATGCCATGATGACAACTACAGAGCAATTAGAGGGCAATTGGGCCAAACTGGAGGTGCAGAAAGGTGATGTGGGAGGCACCACATAAAGTGAGTGAGTGAATGAAAGAATGCACAAACACGTGATGAAAGCATCAGGTTACCTGGTGTGTTTGATCATAGTAAGAATAGTGTTCAGAGGAATTGCACTGTTTCATTAAAAATATTAAATATACTGAATGAAAAAAAAATCTCTTAACAAAATTGAGAATATAAAAGGGTAGGCAATTATAGTATATTACTAGGCTTGAATAGAAATAGTACTGATGTTGTCAATAATCTAGATGTACATATCTATAACACCAGAAGTAATAATACATTTATGTTGGTGGAAGAGAGAAAATGGATGTGTGTGTGTGTGCATGTGTGTGTGTGTGTGTGTGTGTGTGTGTGAGGAGAAAAGGAAAAGAAATGATTCTTGAGTACTAAAATCATAACTTCCCTAATAAGAATTGAGTAGAGCTTTCCTAAAATGGATGTAGTGAGACATTTTTATGTGCTTATCAGTTAGAAAATAGGCAACTGGATGTAGAACTTGTAGGAATGGGATGGAAAGCTTAAATGGATCTACTTGAATGAAACTTTTGTTTCTCAGAAATCACTAAAAAACCATAATCTCTGCTAAGAATTTCAATAATGGACAAAACTGAGGAAAGAGTATATGAATTGGAAAATTAGGTAGTAATTGTGTGGAGAGGGAGGGAGGACAAATACCATCTTAAGAAGCCGAAGATGGTCTTCATGGTCTACAAAGGGTCAAGAACAGGGACCACATCATGGGATGCACTCACAAGGAGGCCTTACCCTGCAGGTGAGCTGGCGGAGGCACCAACACTGGCCCGGTGGGCCCAACGCTGCCATCATTGTCTTAAGAACATATCTATGTGACTGCACATGTGTGAGCTCCAGTTTCCTTGTCAAGTGCAGGAAATAATATGCATAAGATGAATAAAGAAGATTAATTCCGTATTATACATGGAAAATATTTTTTAATCTATGAAGAGCTCTATAAAAAGTTAAATTTCCTGAGATATTGCATGGGAGTTCATGCTATTTTATTTCTTTATATTTTTACTTTGCTAAAGAGCTTCACACATGCTGAAAATGTGTAATTTTTAATGAAGGAAAACTGGAGGCCTTTAATAAGAAGCTACGTCCACAGAGGGAAATAGAAGGACAGCAATTCAAATTTTGGAATGAATAAGTTTTGCATTTGTCTAGATTTTAGAAAATGCTCTTTCCTTCCTGAAAGAAAACTCTAGGAAGAAGGAAATGTGGTAGAAGAATTAGATTTGGCTTGGTCATTGAGGAGTATACTTTTGAATCCTCAAAGCAAAGATTGTTATTCTGTTCACTGTATCTTGCACAGAAAAAGAATGGAGTAACTGGATGACCTTTTTGGTCTGAAAATATTTGAGTGTGTGCTAACCGATTTGTTAATTCTTCTCACATCTGCACCTAATACGATTATGTACAGATTATTTTCACAGTTTCAACAAAGAGACATTAGATGTTGCTCTCTTTCTTGCCCTGGAAATTCGAATGAGGCTCCTAGGTGCTACTTTCATGAAAACCCTGGTGTAAACTTAGTAAGTTTAGAGATTTTTCCATCCTGGAAGATATGCCCTACTTCATTCTGGCCTTTCCCATAGCATCTAGAGTTCCTTCCAAGTTGAGGAGTTTTGCTCCAGGAGATCAGAGATCATGACTGGAACTTGGAAGCTAAAGTATTTAAAATATTTCATTCTTACTTAATGAATAGTTTATTCCTATCTATGTCATAGATGGTGGCAATTCTCTGGAATAGGCTTTCGGGTCAATGCCAGTTTTGTGCCTGCAAATAGAGTAGTGGCTTAAGAAGTATTTCCTGTTTCCTGTCCAGCTTCTAATTATGTGTTCCTTTCTTTCTTTTCTTAATAAAAACTTTCAATTGAGACTTAAAAATCTGAACGTTGAGAGGGAATTCTGGGCTTGGGCGATGATGAAAATATAGCAATATTGAAGAACTGCTCCCACTGAAAACAATGGGCTGCATTCTCATCTTTTGTGACTCTTGGGCAATTTGCCCACTGAATCACCCATCTTGGGATTCCAACCCAGGTGGTAGCTCTAATTATCTTCATTTCTTACTTCCTGACAAGGAAAGTCCCTCTAATTATTTAATAATTCTGATTCAATCTGAACTAAATTTCAGCCTGTTATATTTGCCATTGGTGAAAGCTGTGTGATAATTTGATTTTAACTGTCATTATTCAGGAGGCTGTTGAAACCAATGAAAAGCACTCTGAATGGAAACTCAAGGAAAATGGTTTAGCATGAAATAATTAAGTCTTTAAGGAATATATAGTTTTGAGTATCATGACTCTCATGCACTATAAAGCCATGAGGGAACATACCACATGGGTCTTGATTATCATTATACTTTCATTGCTTAACAGTTTGCCTGTCACATAATTCATGCTCATTAAATATCTGTAAAAGTGATTATTGAATGAATCAACGAATGGATGTAGATCTGCTCACGACTACAGACACCGACTGTCACAGTGGCAGTAGACAATTTCCTTTAGCCTCATGCTGGTGATAAACACTCTTCCTAATGTTTTATGCTCTATCAGAACAAAATAACATTTAGAAAGTATAAACTCTTACCTGACCTTATCTATCCCAAACATCAAGTTGGTGAAGCTAATAATTTAAGATGAGTTGTGATGTAGCAAGGAAAATCATGTCAACCAGAGTCTTCTGAAGTGACATTTCCTGCAGTATGCAGGTGGTTAATGTGATCTTATAGCAAAAAAAAAAAAAAAAAAAAAAGCTTTAAAGGTGCATGGCCTAACAATACAGATTTCCAGTGCAATTATTTGAAGGAGTTTCAGTTTGAAAAATTCACTCTGTAACTAGTTAAGAGCTCTGTAAGAACACATTTCTTATATAAGAATTTATATAAATCTGTTTCCATAGTATCAAGGCTCTCTGAAAAATAGTCTTCGAAGAGAAAGGAAATATTCAAGAATATCCAGGTAATTACCATCAGGATGTATTCACAGAATGTCCCTGGCTAGGGCTGTGGTGTTCTTGGGAGTCCAAGAAGAGAAAGACACATAGCAGGATATAGATCTCCCACAAAGGAACCTTTAGGATAACCAGGGTGGAAAGGGGATGCTAAAATAATGATCAGCTTGTGCTAGAACCAAGTCCTAGCTGCTTTTCTCACCATAGTACTTTCATTTAAGAAAGAAATTCTACAAAATTCATCCCCAAAGCCTGTGGAAGTCCACAGTTTCCAAGTGAAGGCTTTTTGGAGGAATATGAATAGAGATGAAGAATTTCAGCATGCAGGTGAATAATTTTGGGGGCAGGGAATGGTATACAGAACACTTAAAAGCCTGGAGAACAGCAAAGATAAATGCAAAAAAATGGCAAATATATGGGATTTTTAGAATAGATGAGATAATAAATAGACTGAATTCCATTTTTAACATAAATGGGGTTTGAAACAACTTGAACGCTTCTGTTTTGTTCTCACTGACTGTGATCTTCAGATTCCTTCATTCAAATCATGCAAACATTGTAACCATCCTGTGAGACAGTTTCTTTAAGGCAGGGTGCAATTTGTTTGCATGTAGCCCCAGCACCAGGAATGATTATGCAGGGTATGGAGGATGATCGTGGAGCTCGTTATTTTGGCCCGTGAAAACCTATTACATGAGAGCTCTTTGTGTCACAGTGAGCACAATCAGTCCACATGATGCTCAGGGTGCATTTTCTAGCTGGACACAGACATCTTTCCTGTCTTACTTACTACTATTTTTGGTTTGCATCCTGTACCCTGATACGCTGCTACTCAGGACTTACTGCCTCTATTTAATAATCTTATTTCCTTTACCATTTCTGTGCATTTTTTTGCTACTCTTACCAGTATCTCCTATCCTCCCTTGGCTTCTCAGATCTCTTCAGGGCAAGCCTTTACCTGCACACAGAAATTCCAGGGAGGAGGCAATTGTATTAATCTAAATATCAGAGCACGGGTTTGAAACATGCTGTTGACTTGTGAGAGCAGAGAAAAAAACAGCCAGCCGTTCTCTCTTTTGTTGAGTCCCCATGATTCTGTGTGGTTGGTACATGAGATATTTTCTCTACGGATAAAACACTTTTTCCATGAGAGACCATATGCCTTACGAAAACATCATAGATACAGTAAAATCAGGACTACACCAAAATTTCCTGTCCTCCAAAGCTGTTCATGCTACGTTTCTCCTTTCAGAGCTGTGAGTATATTAATGTTTGTATGTTCTTAGAAGTGTCATCTGCCATCTGTGACTTATGTCTTGGTATATCACAGTCTGCATGACACCTTTGCTCAAAATAAGTCACTGCATTTTTGATTACTCTATACCAACTTGGCCAGCAGCCATGTTCCTCAGTATTTTACAACCGTGCCACATGGGTTATCTCAAAAGAAGCTCCTACCATGGAATTTCTTTTAGCCCAGTACTTCAAATTTGCAGTGGCATTGCAGAATTCCAAAACTACTAGAAGAAGCCTTTTTCAAGCATTGCTTTTCACTGAAGGTGCTCAGAAACTTTTACCTTGTTCCTTTCTTGACTACACAAATGACGAACTCCTCTGCAGGTATTCAGGGCTTTCTGAGATCTAATCACAAACTGACCCTCTACCTTTTTTTATATCATTATGTCCCCATTATATGAATCTCACTGCCATTCAAACAGCTTAGCACAAGGGCATAGCACAACATTATGTGATTGGCTTTTCTACACCGCTTATCAACCTCCAACCCAATGTTCTTCTCCTTCTAATAACTTTGTCTTATCTCTCTGTTTGGTAAGGAAACACACCTGGATTTATCCTTCCACCATATCAAGACCATTAGCATAACTGCAAGCTTTACGCTTCAAAATATTTCTGGGAACAAGTAGTTTTTCACTACTTCTGCCATTATTATATTCTGATCATCTTTCATTAGAATTTCAGAAGCCAGGCAAATAATTAGTCTCCAGCCTTGAACTCTGCCTTTTTACAGTCTGTCAAATGAGAGCAGCCAGAATAATGTTTCAAAGGCAAATAACCTGTCCCAGTACTCCTCCCCACTCTGTAGGTTCACTATATTTAGGACAGTCCTGCAAGGCTCTGGAACATTTGATTCTCAAATATTTCAAATTCTGTTTCCCAAACAATTTCCTTATAATCAACCTGTTGCTGTCATAATGACATCAATTCCATTGCTGCAACATTCAGCCATTGCCAATATATTTAGTGCTGCTGTGAAAGAATACCAGAGTGACCAATTTATTCATTTATTTTTTATCTTTTTTAAAAAGAAAGGGGGGAAGAGGGAGAGAAGGGGAGAGAGAGACAGAAGCAGAGAGAGAGAGAAAGCAGGAGAGTCAATTTTATTTTTTTTTCATCTGGTTTTTGTTTCTCTGATACTTCGTTGTGTACGTGGAGCTGGGGTTTGAACCTGGTCCTTGCACAGGCCAGGCAAGCACTGCGACCACTGAGACACCACTCCAGCCCTGAGAGTGAGCAATTTAAAAAGAATATAAAGATTTATATCCTGTTGTTCTGGCTCCTGGGGAATCCAAAGAGACTTCTACTGCCTTATCTCATGGTGGAAGTTGGAAGGGTGGTGGGGGAGGGCATAGAAGGAGGCTGAACTCCCTTTATCAGGAACTTACCCAGTAATAACGAACTGAACAGTGTGTTCAACAGGATCTAATCACCTCTGAAAGGTCCCACCTCTCCACACTGTTGTAATGGGGATTAGGTTCCCAACACATGAACTTTGGAGAACACATTCAGACCATAGTAGGGGCTCTTATCTCTGGTCCTTTGCACATGCTGTTCCCTTTGCCTTCAATGCTTAACCCCACCTTTCCTCCATATCCATATGGCTTATTCTTTCCCTTCTGCCTCTTCAATATGGACTTCTATGACCTCTCTATTATAAATGTATTTGAAGACAGTACTTCTCATTTTCCTTCCCAAATTTATTTTTCTCTATGATATTTAACTTTTAAAGAAATTTGAGGTTCCCATGTTTTGAAAAATGTGTGCCTCACAATGTCCATGTGACCACCCAGAAGGTGGGGGTTTTTGTCTGCATGGTTCCCCGCTTTTCCCCCGTCTACAGGAGTCCACTTCACCTGCTACAGTTTTAATAGGAGAAAGAATGAATGGGGTTCTTCTTGTCAAAACAAAGGAATAAAGATTGCGTTTGACCTTCTAGCTGAAACAGCAATAAAATAAACAACATAGCAGCAGTTTGTAAGTCACTGGACACTAGGCAACATAAAGTAGTGCCATAGAGAGAGAAAACAGCGGATACGCCTTGCAAATTTCCCAAATCACCGCCTTCGTGGAGTCTTCATACACAGTGCAGGGGGAAACAGATGGAGCAGGTGTGTGCTTTCAGTTTCAGACTGGGAGCTGAGAGCTGAGGGAGAACAAGGGATCTAGAATCTCCAGAACCAAGTGTCTGAAGGACAGAGCTGCACCCACAGGGAATCTCCAGTATTATCAGAGTGTCCATCAGCTCATGCATTCTGGAGAAACTGAGGCCAAAGAAAAAACTACGCAAAAGGGTCGAAAGAATATCAAGAACTCACATAATTCTGGAGAAATTACCTACTCCCAGTTCCTAAAACACCTAGTAGCCCTATGCTAAGTATTTCTTCAATTCAGCTAACATACCCTAAAAGTGAGACTTGAAGGAGATCAAGTGTTTCCTGATAATTGATATGCATCTCAGAAAAAGAGTTCAAGAATACAATATATTTTTTTAAAGAGAGAGGGACAGTGAGAGAGACAGAGAAAGAGAGAAACAACTTTATTTAGTTTTTCACATGGCCTTAGTTGCTCCAACACTTAGTTGTGTATGTCGTGCTGGGGTTTGCCAGGCAAGCACCGAAACCGCTGAATCACCCCTCCAGCCCCAAGAATATTTTTAAGAATTAAAAAAATACAGCACCCACCAAGCAAATATTTCTGTTTTCTGGAATATATAAAAAATCACCAGGCGTACAATGAAGCAGGAAAATACCACTTTAATGAGGCAAAAATTAATAATTGAAGTGGACATAACTAACACAAAAGTAATACTTAGTCGACAAAGATGGGAGAGTGGTTCTTATAACTATATACATATATTTAAAACGAGGCTTGCATTTGATGGATAAGTAAATTGACAAAGTAGCTGGTCCCATTCAGAGTCCGGTATAATTGCTAAGTGTTTTGAATCTCTCCCTTTATTTGAGCTTCTTCAATATGATTTCATGAACTGATTATTGTACCATCCACAGAATCATTTTGAAATACAATAATAAAATTTTAGGATATTGCATGTGTTTTTCTTTTTCTTGAAAGACATTTTTGTTTTCTCACACTTTGTTTAGTTTATTTCCAATCTTTTCATTTCCACCTTGGAAACAACCCCAGAGTTAACTCCTCTGCTCATCAAGACAATTTTTTTATTCATTTACTTGTTCTTGGATACTTGGATTTCTTTCTGTACTCAGTCACAAGTGAAATGAAATGGTGTAAGTACCTGCTTGTTGCTTGTGTCCTTCACGACATGTACTTTTCAAGGATAAGAATGGTGGATCTCAATATGTATCTAGTAAGTATTTTGTTAGACATGACTGTATATTAGTAGACATATGCAACTGGAAGATATTCATGTACAAACATGCAGGGGTCCAAAGGGAAGGTTGAGAAATTTCTCCCTTATGTTTAAGGAAGATTATTTTTAAAAATGGAGATTTAGGGCTCTTGGGGATATATATATATATATATATATTTATATATATATAAATATATATATACATATATATGTGTATATATATATGTATATACATATACATATATATATACACATGTATTATTTCATTAGAAGCTTGTTTGATTGTTCAGCAAATAAATTTCTGAATAAAAAATGGAGATTTGGAGAGAGTGAGAGAGAAATTTTGTGTAGTAAAGATTGGAGGTATTTTGAACAGGAAATTTATGCAGTATTACATGAATGTGAGAAAGGGCATTTTGGCACTGGGGTGGTTGATGGGTTGGAAGATAGTGTTGTTAGCAAACAAAGCAGAAAGGCTTTAGTTCAGTTAAATTTTGACATCATCTTTGGCGTGGACTACGGCAATTTTTTCCCTTTTTTTTTCTATCTTCTCCTTTTGTTCCCCAGGAGGATCCAGTTAAAATAAAAGACAGATCAAATCATTGCTACTTTCATATCATTTCAGAGTATTCTTACTGCATTCAGATTAAAATCCAAAACCTTTCCCAAGTACTGCAGAGCTGTGGATGAACCGATGCAAGTTCCTAACCTGCGCCTCGCTGGGCCTCATCTCTCTCCTCTCTCCTGGCTCACGATGCTCTGACTTGACTCATCATTTGGGTCCACAAAAATGCAGAATATATTCCTTATTCAAGGCTTTTCCTTGAATAAGGATAGGTTCTTTCCTCAGAAAGATCCTGTGTCATCTCTCAGATTGTTCTGGTCTTTGCTCCAGTAAAATCTCACTGGAGAGCATTTTTCTGACTACCCTACTTTAAAAACCATCCCTATTAATAAATGGTCAGTTTGTATCTGCTACTCTGCCTGGTTGTTATGTATTTTATTATCCTGTAGACTAATATATACTTATTTGCTTATTTCTGATTGTTGGACACCAACCCCCATGCATTGGAATATCACCTACCTGGACACAGAGATTTCCTCTGTTTTCATTTATTCGGCCAACAGCCATTGCGTGATCTCTACGAGGAAGGCACTAATGTAGGAACTGGCAGCGCAGCAGTGAAAAGAAGGAAATAGAAATCAAGTTTGTGCCTTCAAGGAAAGTGCATTCAAATTATGCCCTAATTTTATTTTCCCCACCCCCAATATCTAAAAGAGTGCCAGTGACATAGTAGGGGTTCCACGAATGTTCAGCGAATGAATGCGCAAGTCGGAGTTAGTGGCTCAGAATAGTTCTGCAGTAGATGTTCTAGAAAGGAGACCACAGAAACATTTGCATAGTCAGAGCCTATAGGAGATGTGAGCACATGTTTTGAGATAAGGAAGAAGGAATCATTTAGTATGGCTACAGTTTTCTAGCTCATCCAATTTGTTCAGTTGTGATAGGTATGAAATTGTGTTAGGGTTTTGTAATTATTTTTTCAAGTAGTGTTTTAGACTGCCAAGATTTCCCTTCAGTATCCAAATTTGATAGTCAATTCCTGTCCTGATGGATATGGGGACAGGGGAATGGAATATCAAATTCATATATAATGCTTAAAGCTGTGAAATCAGCCAAATGTCCACCGGCAATGCGAAACTATTGCCAATTTAGTGATTCATGCATAAACATTATTTAAATGAACTTCATCTTTGACTTGGTTTTATGCTCTTTGCTCATACTTAGATTTAAATTTTATGTTTTAACAAGACCCAGAACTTTGACTTTGAATGTGGAATGGTCTTGCTCATGAAGGAGGAAGCAGGAATTCAAAGTCTTGACCACCTTTCCTTCCACAAAACTACTGCTGTCATTCTTTTCACTTTTGTAAGAAAGTATTGCAAGAAATTACCAGAATCATCTCTATGCATGAAAGATCTTTCCAGCCACTTACTAAGTACATATGATTTTGAACACGACACATAATTGAATGTAGCCCGAGTTTTATTATATGTACAAGATGTACTACTACATCTACATTATTGTAGATGGAATAGAAAACATGCCTACAGCACTTAGCATAGCACCTGACAGACAGAAGTGGCCAATTCTCTGTCTTTTTAGAAAACAGCCCAACGCACTATGTGCATTCCTCGTCTTTATTTTATCAGGGCACGTGCTACCTCATTGGCTGTGTACTGCGTTGTGTTCCTTTGGTCTGACACTCCATTGGTACTGAAAATTCCGAACTATGGAATTACCTGGGAATTTTTTTCTATATGTTAGCTATGAGGAAATCATGAAGGCAGGGAGGGTGTGAAATGATGCTGAAAGCAACTTTTGATTTATAACTTCCTGACTTACTGAGGACCAGTCTTGAATTTTATCAGTTATGGGTGTGGGCATACCCGAAGAAATCTCAGTGTGCATTTTTATTCCTCACTCCATAGTGCACTTTGGACCAACTGAATGCAAATTAAAGGCCCAATTCAGGATTTGCCTTCACCTACTGTATAACAATCCAGTGGTAAAAAAATATATTCCAGGGCTGATCTGCTGATCTGGCCTCCATATTTTCTGAGTCTTGAGTTAGGAAATGTCTTAATTAACTAACTGTCCCTTGATAGAATACTCAGAGAAAGAGCATAAGTGTTAGTTACCTTTAGTGCTAGCACAGAGTCAAATGGCTCTTCTGTATTGATGGTGACTTCATTCTGAATCAAGTACACCTTTCCATGCAAACTTTATATTATTATTACATTAAAACTCCAAGTGCTTTGAATGGAACCTCTTTGGAACCATTCTGTCTTAGTGTGCTCAGGCTGCTGTAACAGGTTCGTTTGGTAGAAGTCACTTATCCTTGTTCTGGAGGTTGGGAAGTTCAACTTCAAGTTGCCTTCAGATTTTGTGTCTGGTGAGGGCTCACTTCCTGCAATGTGTTCTCACATGGTAGAAGGGACAATAGAGCTACTGGGGTCTCTTATATAAGGCTCTAATCCAATTCACCTATTCTAGTGACCTAAATCACCTCTCAAGGGTCTCAGTGACAAATAACATCACTAAAAGGATTAGGTTTCAATCCATCTTTCTTTCTTTTTTTTGGCGGGGTGGAGTGATGAACACACTTCTCTTATATACTCTATTAGGGTTCCGAGGTGAACAACAGTTATTATTCTTTAATCCAAAAGTTAATGCAACAAACATGTATTCCATGTCTCTAGTTCACTGAAATGTATTTTAAAATATATGCTCTAAAACAGTTACAGAAGTACACAAACACACATAAAATTCAAGATATCAGAGAGTTTAATGTACTGTTAGCCTAGATAAACTTCCCATTATCTTTAGGGTTGGACTGATTTAGGGAAAATAGCCAAAAGAACAGAAACGGACATCATAGAGCTGTCTAGCTGTTTTAACAGATGGAAATGCAATTAGTTAACATTAAAAAATAGATCCAAAACAAAATAAGAAGAAACCGGAATTTCAACTAAGTTGGCAGCAGAAATAGGATTTTGTAAAAATCAATTTTGCACTAATTAAGGAGGGTGAATCCCATGGTTTGAAATAGATTTTTCAATGCTTTTTCTTAAAATTCCTCCTATGATAATTTTCAACCCCCAGCCTAAGCATAAATCAAACCAACTCTGAAGGATCTGGAAAAATAGTGTTTTAATAAAGATACTTATAATGATAAAAGGAGGTAAATATGTCCTGAAAGTGAAAACCAGAGTGTAGAGGGGGAAATCTGATTTTACAGAACTGCATTGTAATATAAAACCAGATTTGTATACTTGCAAATATAAGTTGTGTGCATTATTCCTCTGCCAGGAAACTACATTAGACACATCTGTATAAAATATATTTCCAATTTAACCAGTCTGGAATGACCACATTCATTTTCTAGTTCACTGCAAGGGTAAGTAACATAATAAGCACAATGTATTCTCCAAATTTAATAATTTAACATGCTTGTTTAGTTAACTTATTATTACCAATGCAACATCTTGGTCTTTGTTTCTTTCCTTGTAAAATGTGAAGCACAATGAAGATACTTGAAATTCAGAATTAAATTTTATCTTCTTCAAATTGAATTTGCGGAAACAGGATTTGTTTTCTTTTTTGTTCTTAAAATAGTTTTTTTTTTTTAAATTTTAAATATAGACACTTATTTAATAGTTAATCATAAACATACAAACCTCTTGAAAAATCAAAATGTTCATCATCTAAATGGAATAAAGACAAGCTAAGCAAAGATCTAAAAACAAGTCTAAGATGTTTATACAAAGAGAAACTTAACTTTAAAAGGAGCATACGTATCTTATAATTAGAAAACGGGCTATGGTTGATGGAGCACAGACACTATGGAGTTACATTTTTATTGTGTATGCTTTAAATGCAGGAAATATATTCCACAGAGGTGTAGAATGTCATTTCCAGAGGGGCTCTTTGGGGCTACAGCTGAAAAACCAATATTTAAATACATGAAATATGCAATACAACATGAAAAACCAAATTAGTTGAAAGCAGGTGTAATTTTTTTCCTCTACAAATTTCCATTCTCAATTTTTATTATATATCCACACTCAATACAAAAGAGAGAAACTCACATACTGGAATCCATGTGTGAAGAAAAAATGGGGTATTATGCAACATTTTTTTCCAAATTTACGTACATTTCATGGATTTCTGGACTTGTCCTTTCTGGCAGAAAAGTCATATTCTAATGACTTCAGTTTTCACCACATTCAGTTCTTTGCTCAAATGTTATTTCGTCCCTGAGTTTGTCCTGGGTTCCTCCATATAAAACCTCTTACTCTGTACCCTGTGGCAGGACTTGTCCAAGTTTCCCTCTCCCCAATTCCTTTTCTCCATTGTGTCTTCTATTTATTTTACTAATTTGCTTGTTAATGGGTTCTCCTTGTTAGTACTCTAAATTAATTTCCCATCCAATTCCAGATGTATTAGGAATTTGCATCTATTACATTTCTATTGAGTTAAGTCAAAGAAACCTTGAATATTTCTTCTGTGTTTTGGAAACCGAAACATTATTTTTCAACCTTTTTGCCTTCTTATTACTTGTAGTCTTTCTCCCCTTCTCCTTCTGTAATCCTTTTTCTCTAAATTTTCTAGAGCCAAAGCTTGAAAACTATAGGTCTTCCTTTACATACAACTCCAAGGAACTTGCTACTGAACATAGATTATGACTTCCTAAAGAGTACAGTGATTTGTGCATACCCAGAAGAGCAACTAGACTGTAGTATATTCTTAAATGTGAACATGTGTTTCTTCAAACTTCAATGGCCACATTCTCACCAAAACGATGTTTAGATTATAATGTCATTTAGAACTTTTATCTCGTGTCTTAATTTAAATGCAAGTTATTGTAATAATTAATTAAATTTTAATTTAAAGCACATACAAATGATTCAAAGAATTATCTTCAACCATAATTGTGGGAAAGTGATTATTCTTTTTAAGGAGTCCAAGAAGACTTAATCAAGATGACCTTTTATGGGTGAAAGAACACCAGAATGACTACTACTCAAGGGAAGGACTCTGTAATAATGATGTATACCCCATGTACATTTGTAAAGGCCAATTATGACAAGTAGATTGAGCTGCTGTATTTGTTACATCTAAGTTGTGTGGATGTTTTGGATATAGGTGTTCAAATACAATGAATGGTCTACAGCCTTTAATATATTATCTTTTGCAGAACTCAGATTGACCACAAGAGCCTAATTCCATGGTCTTGATAGTAGTCCTTATTTTAGTGTTGAAACAATACTGAGAGTTATAATGAACAAAGAAACACTTTCAAATGAGTTTTAGGTGTGAAAGTCAGGACATCTGCTCATACTTTAAAGCTTGTGGCACTTTTCTGTATTAATTTGTATTAATTCTCTGTATTATTTGTTTGGATTTCTGTTAGGTTTTGCTTGATTTGGGGACTCATGTGGCCATAACCTCTCAGCCTGCCAATCATTGTTCAGAGATCAGGGACCATAATCCTCTGGTTTAAAGCCTCAAGGAAATTCAATTGCCAGAAAAAAAATTCCTGCGAGTGTTATTTAGCTTTTCATGTAGCTTTTGTTGCTCTGACGCTTCACTGGATACATGGTGCTGGGGTTCGAACCTGCATCCTTGTACATGCTAGGCAAGCACCATAACCGTTGAGCAACCACCCCATCCCCAAGTGAATGGTTTTTTAGAAATCATTTAGAAGTAAGTGTTGACTTTGGGGCTTAGTCTGGATCAGAAGAGAACACCATCAATTTTTCACCATATTTAACCCCCTGGTTGGTGGGAAGGGGATTTACACACACGCACACACACACACACACACACACACCTCATAATAGTATCTTCACAGTAGTGTGATGATGAACTGAGTTCCAAATGTCAAAGATCTTACAATCATACTTGGAAAATAGAAAATGCACATTATTCCTAATACTGTTTTTCAGGCCCAAGAGACAATAGAAGCGTTCACCCCCATGTAAGAAGATTGAAAGCAGGGCTGGAGCGGTGGCTCAGTGGTTCCTGAGCTTGCATGAGGATGCGAGTTGAACCCCAGCACCACGTGCACAAAAAGTCTCAGAGCAGAAAAAGCCACGTGAAAAACTCAATAAAATTGATTCTCTATCTCTCTCTTACTGTACCTCTCTCTTAAAAAGAAAAATAAAAAGATTGAAAGAGCTTTCTGTATCTTGGGACTCTAAAAACCTCCCTCTTACTTTTCCATTGTAATAGAAATTGGAGTTTGAGAATGAACCCAACAGGCAGAATTTGGACTCACGAGGGGTTCTGTCTCTGCAAGAGATTCGTGCTTAGCAGTGGAATGCATACAGAATTATGTAATAAAGTATGTGCTTGGAAGGAGAAGTGTGGGCAACACTGGGTGTTCTATAGTACACCTGGCCAAGATCACAGACTAAGGAAGACTTGTGGATATGGTAACATTTGAGGTCTCCAGCACCACCAATTTTCCAGTTCTTGATGCCGGGATGAGAGAAGCATTCTTTTCACAGGAAATGCTTACCTGTGAATGCTCTGGAACTGCTAGAGAAACAGAAAGACTTGTGTGGTTGGAGACCATTCGAGAGAAAAATGAGCAAAATCAAGACAGGAGAGGTAAGTGAGACAGGACAGGCAAGATCAAACTGGATTTTGTTTTGTAGACAGCAGGAAGACACTAAGAAATTTTTGCAAGAAATATAAAATAATGGCTTAATCGCAACATTTTTCATGTATATTGTCAAATAAGAGAATTGAGAAATAAGATCACTAACACTGACACTGAAAGATTGGTCCTATTTGAATATTTTAGGGATAATCTGTAGATAATTGGTGAATGGTGGACTAGACAACACAGGTTTATTTGGAGACAGTAACTTCCAAAGAATTTACTTAGTGTATATCTGGAAAATTTAATAAAATTTAGTAGAGATATGTGTCATTTTCTAGGTATACATGAAAATGGTTAAAAGTGGACTCAGATTCCCGGGTTTCAAATGCCATTTCTGCCACTTATTTGATAGGTGGATTGGACAAGGTACTTTTTGTGTGCCAATGTTCTCATCTGTAATATGAGGATAAAATACATTGTATGAGTGATTAAATAATTAAGTACATGCAAAGTATTAGCCTATGCTCTTAGAAATGCTTCAATTCGCACAATTATTTAAGAACATGACTCTTGGGTTTTCAACACTCTTAGGATCTGTCAAAGCAAAAATAAAATTAGGTAATTCTAAGTCATAGTTTTGTCAGCAAAATGGGACAATATACCTAAGGTGTCTGGAAATAGCAGTAACAAATGTACATATATTTGTGGTCCATGCTAGATAAGCACTCCACCACTGGACTGCACCCCAAACCCTGTGCAGTAGCTTATATCAGACACTCAATAAGTATGTAAACCTCAGGGATTTATGGAGAAGTTGTTCTGAGAGTCTAGGATCTCCAGAGGGTAAATAAACAAAAGTAGAGTTCAGGGTTTCCTTGACTCAATCTAAAGGCGTAGGTATTTCAACACTTTCTTCATGTAGCTATTATAAGAATGTTCATGGAGCTATGAGTTATGCAACAGACAGAACACATGATCAGGACAACAGGAAAGAGGACATCAACAACTGAGGTGGGTGTGGATATATATTTGGTGTAACCTGGATATTAAAAGGAAAGTTTTAAAAGGATTAAGCAATTCAATATGAGAAAATGAAGGCTTTACTAGTCTTTAATTTATAAATATCTATATCCAAATCTCTCTGTGTAGATATGTTATTTCAAATTACCCATTCAAGACACCGTAATCTTTTCAATGTGTAGGAGTCTGTAAATATCATAATCTGGCCCTGGAGGGACAGTACAAGGAGATGGAGCATGTGGCATTTGACCAAGACATTTAAGTGGCTCAGAGGGAAAACATGCCACACTTGTGTTTGTATAAAGATGATTCATTGTCACAAGAACTCTGAGTAGGCTCTCCAGGGCACATCTTACAAACTGGATGTCTGGTGGCCACATTCATTTATTCATAAGCATGTTAAATATTTATTAAATACTTATTATATCCATCAAAGCACTGTAAGAAAGGAAGAAATCACAGAGAGTCTTGTATAGGGACTGATTAAGTAGATATTGAAGGACTGAGACAGTAACAAAGGAACCATGATGTAACAGCATAGGTACAGTCCCACCAGAAGCAGGCACAGCCAGGGGCTGAGCTCTAAGGAAGAGAATCCATTAGAAATGAGGAGTAAATGTGGCAAATGCGGCAGAGACTAGACTTGTTGGGGGAGGGTGGTGTTGTGTTTGGTAGTGGTGAAAACTCCTGAGGGCAGGGCTGGCAGAACCCGGACCTTTGTCAAGGGGCTGCTGCTTGGCAGGTGCTCATGTTTCTGATGGGTCTCTAAGAACCTGGTATGAGAATGAGGAAAACATCTGGAAACCAGAAACATCTGCTGATGCCAGAAAAACCAGGAAACACAAGTGCGTCCTCCATCTTTTTGCTTTGCGGTGTCTCTCAGCGACCCCTGTTGGCATAAGCTAACAGAAATACATTTGGCAATTGACACCTAGTTGGCCAAATTCCAGCTTCAAATAATAGACTTTAGAAGGGTGGATTTGGAGGTAAGAGGAAAAAACTCAGAATCTGGTAGACCTACTACGTGCCTCAAATCAGGGTAAACACAGCTGAGAATGAGCAGTCTCTGCTTTCATAGAACTTTTATTCCAGAAACAACAGTGAAGAAATGGGACAAATAGATATCACTCCAGATAGTCATACGCTCCAAAAAAGTATAAAACCTTATAGAAAAGAGGGTAGAGGAGAGGTAGGGAAGGAAAACCATGTTAGAAAGCTTTTCTGGAGAATGAAGGATTAGACAGAGGTCATAGAGATGAGAAGTTCTGTGAAGATGTGAGGTAACCCCACCCCAGGCAGAGGGAACGGCACAAGTCAAGACTTGAGTTAGATGGTATCTTTGCATATGGAGAGTTTTAGTCAGCTTTATCATTGCTGGGACTGAACAACCTGACACAAACAATTTTAGGAAGAAAAGTTTATTAGTTTCAGAGATCTCAGCCCACAAGAGTGTGATAAATAAGAAGTCTGAGGGTTCATTTTCAGAATGCAGCCTTAAGGTTCACATATTAAAGGAAGCCATCTTAAGTCAGGGAACCATGAGTTTTAAACCATGTTTAAAACTCCCCAACACTTATCTCTTAACATCTGTAAGCACTGCCCACTTCTGGTATCCTGCCTACCTTTTTGACTTTCCATATCCTACCTCCCTACTTCCTGTGAGGTTACTTCCTGTACCCACTCCGTCCAAAATTAACCAATTGCATAGATGGTTCCCCACAGCTCCTCCAATAAGAGTGAAGGGAAGCATTTACCTCAGGCTGAGAATAAATTCCATGGATTTCCTGTTTTGGCCTGCATTTCTTTTGCCCTCCAGCCAAAGTAAAATCTGCCTTGTTCACCCTCCTCCCACCACACATTTGTATTATCACAGGGCTGGTATTTCTAACAGGAGGCCAGCACCATTCCTGGGGCTGGAGGTGAGGCTGAACAGCATGGCTCCAGGGATCAGGAAGCTCAAGGCATCATATCGGGAAGCAGAGCGGAAAGAGAAATTATTCCAGATACAGAATATGTACCTGAAGACATTTCCCACCTCCTCCAACTGCACCCCACCAGCCTACATGAATTCACTGATCTGGTAAAGGCTTTTTTTTTTTTTTTTTTTTTTTCAAGAGAAAGGGGCAGAGAAAGAGAGAGAGAGAGAGAGAATCAATGAATTAATTTTTATTTAGTTTTTCATGTGGCCTTCCTTACCCTGATACTTTGTTGTGTACATGGTGCTGGGTTTGAACCCATGTACTCACGCATGCCAGGCAAGCACTGTCACTGCCAAGCCACCTCTCCAGCCTGGATAAAGGCTTTTATAACCCAATCTTTTCATCTCAGTCTTCCCGAATTGTCACATGTGAGCTTTTGGGGAACATCTCTCACATTCAAACCATAACATTCTGCCCCAGGCTCCCAAAGCTCATCCATCTAACAACACAAAATATAGTAGTCCATTTTCAATAGTCCCATAGTTTCACATAGTTTCAACAGTTCCAAGATTGCCCAAAAGTCCAAGTGCAACATCTCCTCTGAAACGCAAGGCAAACTCTAAACGCTAATCCCTATAAAAAAATCATATGTTACATATGTCCAATATGTAATAGCACATAGGAAATATTTACATTCAGACAAATAATGACATACAAAAAAAGGGATGGGACCAAAACAAGTCTGAAAACCAGCTGGGCAAACAAGTCCTGTAGTTCCATCTCAAATACCAGGAGGACCCAAAAGAACTCAACCAGAAAACAGATTTAGCAAAGTGGCAGACTACAATATCAACACTCATAAATGAATGGCTTTCCCACAAGCTAACAATAATAGGACAGAAGAAGAAATCAGAATATTGGTCACATTTACAATATCCTCAAAAATATACTTGGAAATTAATCTAACACAGGAAATAAAAGATCTCTACAATGAAAATTATCAAACACTGATGACAGAAATTGAAGAAGACCTGAAAAGATGGTAAGACATACCGTGTTCTTCATGAGGCAGAATTAATACAATAAAATGGTCGTTCGTCTAAAGGTGCTATACAGATTCAGGGCAATCTTCATCAAGAAACCAATATCATTCTTCACAGATATTGAAAAAGCAATTCTTTTTTATTTATTTATTTATTTTTGAGCAACCTTACAAGATTTTAACAAAACAATATAAAAAGTGTATAAGATGTGTATATATTCTGGACATTGCAACGGTCCCCAGGAGTGCCCCCCCAATTACCCTCCCTTATCCCTCCCTTCCCCTTCCCGTTATAACTCTAAAAATAGTATTAAATTGTAAAGCATTACATCTTATCTGAATTTAACTCATGTTTCTAGACCAAATCTCTCATTGTCCAGGGTCTAGTCCCCACCTCCACAGATGAGTGGAGACAATCGACCCTTAGATCTCTGGGTTAAGCTGATTTTATTCATCATGATCTCTTCCATAACCATCCATTTACCCTCAAAGGCTGCAATGTCATTGTTTCTAATTGCTGTGTAATATTCCATGGTATATATGTACCACAGATTTTGGATCCATTCTTCCTGTGAGGGACACCGGGGTTATTTCCATAGCCTAGCAATAGTAAATTGTGCTGCTATGAACATCGATATTGCTGTGTCACTGTAATGTGCTGATTCTAAGTCCCCTGGAAAGATACCCAGGAGTGGAATAGCAGGGTCGTATGGTGGAGTCATCCCTAGTTTTTTAAGGATTCTCCATACTG
>PVKS010011028.1:0-58055 GCA_004027875.1 Aplodontia rufa
CGAAACCGCTGAGCCACTGCTCCAGCCCCTGTCTAAGCTATTAATGAACCAGACCCTTGCTGCAGGGATGTAGAAGTTTGACTTCAAGAAATTAGCTCATATTCAGTTTGAAATAACTCTGATAAATAAAAAAAAATGGTGAATCTTGCAAATAATACCAACAGCACCTTATTTTATATGTAAGGAAACTGAGGTTCAAAAAAGTATGTTCATTGAAACATAGTTAACTGCTAGCCTTATCTGAATTACAAGAGCTTGGACTTTATTATTTTAAAAGTTGCAGTGTAGATCTTAAGTAAAAAGAAATTTGTGTTTTGTCTTTAATTATCATCAGAAGTTATTTTTCAGTCTTAACATGATTATAACTGGACAAAATAAGAATGAGTTTAATAAAAACAACCTTCTTGATTAAATAAGCTTTTTAAAGTAAGTTGTTATTAAGACCTAACATTAGCTATAACTTTATTTTAGGTAATACTTGAAGAAGTCTTTTCCATGTGAAATGTCCTTGCCTCATGTCACAGAGCACCCCTGCATGTCTTGAAATGCATGTGACATTTTAGTGCTTTAACTAACAATGTATGTGGTATGTATAGATTCTTTACATTAACTCCCACTTCTTTGATCTGCTTTTCTAAATAGTAATGCTATAGCAAGTGCATAGTTTTCTCTATCATATTTTGTTTTTTGAAAAATAAAACTAATTGACAATATTTTATGTGTTTACAGTAGAATTGTTCAAAAACTTCATTTTTATTGGTGATATGTTTTTCCTTCAGCAATTTGAACTTGGGCTGGGGATGTAGAGCATTTGCCTAGCATGTATGATGCGTTGGGTTCTATCTCAAGTACCAAAAACAGGAATTTGTTTTGAGTTTGTCTTTAATTGTTTTGAGTTTGTCTTTAATTGTCATCAGAGATTATTTTTGTCTTAATGTGATTATAACTCAATAAAAATTGGTTTTATAAAAAGTACTTGAATCAAGCTCTAGCTCTTTAAAGTCAGGTATATGTGATGCGCTAGATTAGGATTTACACATTACTCACATGATGCATGGGTAGATTTTTCTTTGTCATGGTTTTGGAAACTACTGATATACTACTACTTTTGGCTATAAGTTGCAAACTCTTTTCTACTTGGATTATATAAATATTTTAGCAAGAATTCTCTGCTTTTTCAATAAAACAAAATTGCTGCTTTTTTCAAAGAACAAACTTAGTGACTTTTAGAATAAGCATGGGTCATGTATTCAGCAGAAATTTGAGTACCTATACTAGATCAGATACCATATGAGACCCTGGGAATATACTGGTGACACAGCTAGCCATACCTCTTAGCAAATCATTTTGGCAGGTCATTTTTATGAAATGCTTATCTGATGTAGACCATAGCTCTCTAAAATAATCTGTGACCCCATCTAAAAAGTTAACTTTATTAAAGAGAACTATTCAACAATATACTTTAAAAAATTTTATTACAATTAGAAATTTCTTTGTAGAATTTTTTCTGGACCTTTATGTCATCACAGTTATTTTTAATGTCTACAAAAATTTTGAAAAAGTTATATTGATACTTACTGATTTATTTATGATTCAAAGTAACTACTTGAAACCATTTTTCAAGAGACTACTCATCTCTGAAATTTTTCAGTTCATACACTTCTTCACTGTAACAATTATAAAATTTATGTTTATTTTAATTTAATCAGGAAATAGTGATCCTGTGACTCTTTTTGAACTTACTTGGTTTAAAAACAGAAGAAATCCTCGCTCTGGGGGCATATGCCCCAGCCCCTGCACCACCCCTGCTGCTGCCTGGGCAGGAGGAAGGGGGGGCACGGTACCTGTAATTCTTAAACATGAATTCAATTTAAAAAAAAATAAAATAAAAACAGATGGAAATGCTGGGGCATGGTGGCTCACCTTTAACTCAGTTACTCAGGAGGCTGAGGCAGGAGGATCACAAGTTCAAAGCCCATCTCAGCAACTTAGCTAGGCCCTAAACAACTTAGCAAGACCCAGTCTCAAAATAAAAATATAAAAAGGATGTGGCTCAGTGTTAAAGTGCCTCCGGCTTCAATCCATGGTACCAAAGAACAAAACAAAACAAAACAAAAAAAAATATATATATATATGGAAAAAATGTTCCTAGAAAGTATTAAAAAAAAAAAAAGGGAAAAGGGCTAGGGGTGTAACTCAGTGGTAGAGTGCTTGTTGGATCCCCAGCACTGAAAAAACAAAAGAAGGAAAAACAACCAAACACACACATTAAAAAAAAAAGAAGAAGAATTTAAAGGGTGAAAACATTTCAAGAAAATAATTCAAAGGTATTTAGAAATCAGTTCTTATAATGTAATCATAATGACTTTATGAATATTTGAAATATACTGTTAAAATTTGTACCCTTAGCAGACAGCAAGATTCCACCTGATGCAACATTGATTTTTGAGATTGAACTTTATGCTGTGACCAAAGGACCACGGAGCATTGAAACATTTAAACAAATAGACACAGACAATGACAGGCAACTTTCTAAAACCGAGGTAATTAAAACAAATTCCAAGTGTATAGTCTAATTTTTTCATTTTAATTTAAATACATCTGTTATAACCTATTATGTTTTAATTGTAGCTAGCATGGGCTCTTAATCACTTTCGTAGAGCTGGTAACCAAAAAAATAAAAATAAAACATAAAAAAAAAATCTCTACTCTGAAAAGAAAATGTGCTTTTCCAATATAAAATGTAAGAATCGTTCTGTTCAATTAACTTTCTCCCTGCAAGAAAGTCACTAAAATCCCAAACTCCTCATTTGTACAAGATTCTTCCCGTTTCTAGACTCTAAGAGTGTGGGACTCTTTTTCAAGCAGCAACATAAGAATTTGTAACAGGGTGAATAATTCCCACCTTAGGGGACTGTGAGAATTACATGAGCTTATGAAAAGAACTAGCAAGCATTTGAATTTAGGTGGGCCACGAAGTTGTTAAACAGGAGCTAGGAGTTTCGCTTGGCCTTATATATGAATTGAAGGATTAATAAAGATCTTGTAACAGTCATAAATAACATTTTTCACACTTAATTGGTACCAAATGCTATTATAAACACACAAGTATATGAGTTTATCAAATCATCATAGCAGTTTATGAGGTAGACACTGTTATCATTTCTCCCTTATAGATTGGAAAGCTGATGCCCAGACAGGTTAAGTAATCTACAAAAAAAATCACACAGCTTTAAGAATTTCAACCTGGGCAATGTGGCTCTGCTACTGTGCTCTTAATCTTGGGCTCTCCCTGCCTCTTTCAGGGAATTTCCATCAGGAATATTTCAGAGCTAATGCTTGTTTTATTAAAGTCTAATGCCTTACCTAGTCTAATAGTCTGTACATGTACTTAAAATGGGTAATTCCAATGTTTTCCCTCTTTGTGTGTTTGAAGGCAGTTCAGAATGCTTAATTCTACCACCCACTTAAATAGGAAAGGTCACTACTTTCAAGTGATAGGACTGAATCCTTTTTTTCCCTCTCCCCCTCCAATCCTCTTCCTATGCTTTCCACTTCCTACTCCAGGAACTTAGTAAGGACTTCCCCTGATGCACCTGCCTTAGCCAACACTAGAGGTGGGAGAGGGGAAGAAGGGCAGCTAGAGGGGAAGTGTTCCCAACAAGAACTTCTCCACGGACTCCTTATCACCCTCTTTAGAGTGGGCAGCATCTGCAGATGGATCCACACAGCAGTCAAGAACGCAGCCCAGGCAGAGTCCATTTGTTACCACAGGCACACCCAGAGGTGTGTTCTGCAATAGCAATACACCTACATGGTAGGAAATCTTCAATTCTTTTCTGGAACATAAAAGTAGAGAAAATCCAAAATAGTGACCTACTTAGCTGTGAGAACTTTCTGCAAGTTTCTATTAGTTATTGACTGCATCATCACCAGATAGATGAGTGATTTTCACACACTTGAATGGCAATAGCTGTCTTTTAAAAAAAAATTTTTTTTTAAGAGAGAAGGACAGTGAGAGAGAGACAGAATCAATTTTTATTGAGTTTTTCACATGGCTTTCTTTGCTCTGATACTTAGTTGTGTACATGGGTGCTGGGGTTTGAACCCGTGTACTGGGCATGCCCAGCAAGTGCCATAACCACTGAGCCACTTCTCCAGCCCCACAATAGCTGGATCCTATAATATATATTGCCCACCTTTTACAGATGACATAACTGAAGTTCAGGAAGGTTGAATTATTTGTCCAAGATTACACAATCAGTACATGGCAAAGCCTGGATTTGAAAAATGAACTAATAGAAACTTCTTCCTTAACCATCAAAAAGATTTAGTAAATTACTTCTCCAGTATAAACAACAGGGGGCAGGATTTACAACTTTATTAAATTACAAAGTGGAAGTACTATGGAACCCAGTACTAGCAAAGCTAAGGTCATGTTCTTACCTGCTGCCTTTTGAGCCTGGGTACTAACAAGTACTGGAAACGGAATAGATTTTGAGAATAACCTATACTGATTATAAAAGGAAAGAAATTCACCTATAGAAACTGCAGAATATTTGAGGCTTTCTCAGATACTCTACACTTACATAGGGATTGCTAAGTATCCATTAGAGGTAAAAATATCCCTCTTCATATAGGACCAAAGTTGCATTTGAGAATAGTTGATAATATCTTCCAGTAAGGTCCATTGGTCATCCTAAAGTCTATTTGCAATGGGTTGAACTAGGGATATGTGTTGTTAAACCTTTCAGAATTCAACTCTAGCTTTCAAAAGTGCTTTTGCCTCTAATGCTCCAGCTTCACAGAACATTATCTTGTTTGTTGCGCTTTGTTTTCTTTAGTGGTTATATAGATGAGCACTTTCCAATGAAAATATAATTCAGCCACGCATATAATTTTAGTAGCCACATTTAAAAAGTAAAAACAAAGTCAGGCATAGTGGCTCATACCCGTAATCTCAGCTACTCAAAGGCTGGGGCAAAAAGACCACTTGAGCTGGTGAATTTGAGACCAGTCTGGGCAATGTAGTGAGACTTGAGAAATTTTAATGATTTATCTTAACTGCATGTATCTAACATAGTTCCATTTCAACATGAAATCTATATAAAATTATCAACAAGATATACTTTTCCTTGTCTTCAAAATCTGTAGTGTATTGTACATTTACAGTAACATCCCAATTTGATGTAGCCACATTTCAGATGCTCAGTGATTTTTTGTGTTTGAATAGACAAATTGCATGTTACCCAGAGAAATGGAATATTTCAGAGTGCCAGTTTTTTATTTGACATTATTATTAGATTATTATAGTTATGTAGATTTGGGGGGTGAGCTATAAAAGCATGGAAAAATTAAGAATTAAATTTTATTTTAATATCCATGGTTGAGTTTTCTTGATTATCAACATTCATAGTTTTAGAGATTATAGAACTGCTACATGGATGTTATTCACTAATGGAAATCCTTAAGAATGGTTAGACAGTGTGAACAGTGTAAATTACTGGAAAGCATTTAGTTTCAACAATATTCTTTATATCTGCCACTAACCATCTGTAATCTCAGGAGAAACTTAATATCTTCAAAAATTGTTTCCAATGTTACAGAATTAAAACCTCAAATAGCTTTTAAAAATGTAACATTTAATAAAAGGAGCCTAGGATATGAGTTTCATTATTGTAAAGGTGTGCCTCAAAGTTACTGGAAATTGGGGCTGGACTGGTAGCTCAGTGGTTGGGGCGCTTGCCTGGCATGCACGAGGACCCAGCACCACATACAAAACTAAGTGTCGGAGAAACAAAGGCCAGATGAAAATATAAATAAAATTGATTCTCTTCTCTCTCTCTCTTCCTCTCTCTCTTTCTTAAAAAATAAAATAAAAGTTACTAGAAATTTGTTATATCTTTTTATTAAAGAAATGTTGTTTTGGACCTCTAGATAAATCATTACTTGAAAAAGGAATTTGAAAAAGACGAGAAGCCCCGTGACAAGTCATATCAGAATGCAGTTTTAGAAGATATTTTTAAGAAGAATGACCATGATGGTGATGGCTTCATTTCTCCAAAGGAATACAATGTATACCAACATGATGAGCTATAGCATATTTTTATTGCTACATTTTTAGCTACTTACTGTACTTTAATATATAACATAAAGTGACTGTTCTCCAGGTGGCGTTTTTCTATTTTTCCACTACCAGATACCTTGTTCCCCTCAACACATGTAATTCTGGTTAATAAATGTGATACTGTTTTTGCAAATTTAACTCTCAGGAAAGGTGATTGTATTTCCTGATGCTTTATTCTGTGACTACAAATTGCAGCACCATTGAAATGGACCTGTGCCCCAGCAGACAATATTCCCCCCTCCATGCTATAGGAGACTGTGTGTGAAAATCTGCAAGCGTTTCCCAACTCTAACCTGAACAGCATGTATAAATATGTAAAGATCTAATATTTTAGATGTTAAAATGTTGCATACTTTAAAAATATGTAGTAGGAACCCAGGAATGTTTTTGTTGTTTGGTACCAAGGATTGAACCCAAGGGTGCTTAACCCCACTGAGTTATATCTCCAGCACATCCCAACCCTTTTTATTGAATTTGATTTTTTTTTTTTTTTTTTTTTTTGAGGCAGGGTCTCACTGAATCACTTAGGACCTCACTGAGTTGCTCAGAATGGCTTTGAACTTGAAATCCTCCTGTCTCAGCCTCTCCCAAGCTGCTGGGATTACAGGCATGTACCGCCATGTCCAGCAACATTTCATTTTTTTTTTTGTATAGTTCATAACATTGTAGATAGAATGGTATAAAATCAGGATGAGACAGTCTTCCCTTGGTATGCCTGAAAGAAGATTTTAATTGTATATATCTGTTCCAAAGAACTGCAACACGGACTGTACTTTTTGGGGTGCAAGCTTCTGGTTTTAGATATACTTTACAATTGAGAATACTAAAGATATTTGGCCATAATGAAGACTTTTTGCCTCTTATGACAAGTATAAAGTCTATACTTCTCAGACATTATTACAAAAGTACTACTACTTTCTTGTAGACTTTTCTACCACCCCTAATTTTTGTCTTCATAGTTTTTGATAGATGCCATGAAGTTTCTTAGTTTCTAATTCCCTTTCTCCAGAACTTTCCTCATATCACTTCATTTCACAACATTTTTATCATTAATGTTGAATGATAATTAAGAACTGGGATGCTGTCAAATTTTGATAACTATAAAACATTTTTATTTTACTACAAATGAGGATATACAGACCTAAGGCAATTTTATATCATGGTCAAATTATGATGTGGTGTACTGTTATGGTTTAGATATGAGATGTCCTTGAAATGATGAGATTATGAGACCTGTGACCTGATCAGTGGGTTAATCCACTGATAGGGATTAACCAGGTTGTAACTAGGCAGATCGTGTATGGCTGAAGGAGGTGGGTCACTGGGAGATCCACCTTTGGGAAAGGGAGCTCCCTCCGCTTTCTGGTAGTCATGTCCTCAGCTGTTTTCCTCTTCTGCCATGATGTTCTGCCTCACCAAGGGCCCAGAGCAACAGAGCTGGATGTGTATGCACTGAGACCTCAGAAACCATGAGCCCCAAATAATAACCTTTCCTCCTCTAAAATTGTTCTCATCAAGTCTTTTGGTCACTATGGCAAAATAGTTGACTAAACATCTACCCTGTTGGGAGTAATAGGTAAAAGATGCTGTAGAAGATCCCTGTGCCAAAGGAAGGGCACCTCTTGATTGGAGCATGTAAAATTTTACATACTACATAACACATATATGGGAAAGTACTGTCAGCTGGTACATAGCTTTGCTCAAAATAAGTGAGTCTGAAACAAAGCACTTTCTATTTTCTGAAACTTGCTTTTTCCAAGTCATTACTCATTTTTTACCTTCTTTGGATACTGGGACAGAAAATCAGTTTACATTAGTAAATACCATGTATGCATACACAGAATTTAACGCCTTTATTATCTTTCCTAGTATTTTTCTCACTTCTATACTCAATTTTCTAATGCCTTTTCACTTGCTTATTCATGAACTCTTCCATTTTACATCTCTCAGAAAGATCTGAGAGATCAGATCCACAAGCTAAGTGGATGTAGATAATGGATTTTTTTTTTTTTTGAGACAAGTGTCTTGATAAGTTGCTTACTGCCTCTCTAAATTGCCGAGGATGGCTTTGAACTTGTGATCCTCCTGCCTCAGCCTCTCGAGCTGCTGAGATTACAGGTGTGTACCACTGCACTCAGATCAGTGAATAATTCTATTCTATTATGACTTGAAAACTGCCACCATTCTCTAGATTGCTATTTTTAAAAATCTGTAGGACTTTCTTAGATCAATATACTCATACTTCATTTGAATAATATATTTTGCCCAGACCAAAATACAGTGAAATATATTAGAAGTATCCCATAATCTAACCTTTATTATTCTACCTTTTCTGATTCATTGTTGTTCTCAAAGTACTTTTAAACTTATGTTTTAAAAAATGTATAGTTGTTAAAAAGAGAAGAGGTACCCTAAAACTGTTTAACATTTAAATAATGTTAAAATAATCATTCTAAACACAGTGCAGATATTTTATATCTATATGATTGCTTTATGCCTTCATATACCTAGCAATGTCCACATTTTTAGTTACAGAATTTTAATACATTATTTTGGCAATTATTTTTTAAAAAATGAATAGTAACTTAGTGATTTAGGTTTTGTGTATGAAAATTTCAGATGTCTTGCAGAGTAGATGATAAAGATCTTTCAAGACAGGCATGGTGGCATGTGCCTGTAATCCCAGGTACTCTGGAAGCTGAGGCAAGAGGATTACTTGAGCCCAGGAGTTTGAGGCCAGACTGAAAGAAAAAACACAGGCTCTATTTGCCTTTTAAAATGACAATAGAAGCCAGGTATTGTACTAAGGGCCTGTAATCCCAACTATTCAGGAGGCTGAGGGAGGAGGATCACAAGTTAAAAGCCAGCCTGGGCAATAAATAGGGAAACCCCCATCTCAAAATAAAAAATAATCATAGTTCATTGGTAAACATTCCTGGGTTTAATCCCAAGTAGCATGTAAAATTTAAAAAATTAAATGACAGTAGCATTTTATGAAGACAAAATTAGCATATGTACATCACAGAATGGCAACCTGTTACTACTATCAGGCACTGTTAACAAAGTACACAAAAACCCACACTGAGCTCAGTGTTTTCAATTTGATACTGCAATTAAACATTTAGAATTATATTAAATTATTAACACATTTTTCTCCTTTTACCAGACCTAAAGCACTAAAAGGCCACAAAGTAGTCACTTGTGCATTCTTGTCATCCTTAAATGTTGAAATAAAATTTGATTAAAAATGAAATTGATATTTAGAAAAACCTCTGACTTATATAAAGTGTTATCATAAACTAATTCCCCAAAATGGTTCTAAATGAAATGGCAAAATTATGAAGGAATGAATTATCTATCTTTTGAATTTTACATTTAAATTTTTCACATAAAAGATGTTATTACAGGTGAGCTGTAATAACATTGTTTTTTGATACTGGGATTGAACCCAGGAGCATTTTACCACTGCACTACATCCCCATAAACAATGCCAGGAATCATGACAATTTATGAAGCAGGCAGTGTGCCCCATCTCCACTTATACGGGGGGAAGTGATATCCACACAGGGGTCCAGTTTCTTCTTTCGATTTAACTTAGTTAATCAAAGCAAACCTACATAAGTTAAAGAAGGTTTATGGCACAATTGCACTTAAGACACCAAAGAAGAAAATTCTGCTTTTATTTCATTCTCTTGTGCCAAATATCAAAGCAAGGGACGGCATGGAGTCTCACGTACTTCTGCCCATCCACAGAACACTGAAAGCACCCATAGACGGTCTCCCTTCTGAAGTTCCCCATTCCACAGAGTATGCATGGCCCTTTAGGAATGTTGTGATTCAGTAAGTTAACCCGGATATGAGTCCCTTCCTTGAGTGAAATATCAGTCATGCTCAGAGGCTTATCATAGTAGTCAGAAAAAAGATCATCCAAGTAAAGCTGTGAACGGGAAATGGCATCCATCACTCTTCTATCTAAAAGGACAAAACCAGAAATGTGTTAGGAGTCAAAACAAAAATTAAACAACCCAAACCATATTCATAAATACATAAATCTAAACCATCAGCCATGAAACGATTTGGCTTTTAAATTGAAATTTTCCCTTAACACATGTCATTATTGAATATTAATCCAGAAAGGAAAAAAAATTCATCTGAAATACTCTTCAAGAGACATACTTCTTTCAAATAGTATATTTCTCAGTCTGTAGAGCAGTGCAAACGTTGCTGTTTCTTCCCTTTCGAATCCTCCTTTTGACACGGAAGTGACACAAAGGTCTACAAAATAATTTTGAGAAGATGTTATAACTTGATTAATTCATATGTTAGTGGATATTTTATATGACAATGAATTCCAGTCCATGCCATTCATTCCATTTTTTAAAGCTAATTTCATACATTTTTGAAAAAGGTACATTCATTCAAATGGTACAAAATTCAAACAGTATACAAAAAGGGGATACAGTGACAAGTCTCTGGCCTGCACTACACCCAGCCAGTCTCCCACCCCAGAGGCACCATGAAGGGTCTGTGTATGCTTCCAGAAACTCCATGTTTTACAAGCATAAAAGAATATGTAGGTACATTAAATTCTTTAGGGCCAAATAGTTACGCACTAGATACATTTCTTTAAAATACATCTTAGATGCTGCCTGCTGCTCAAGAGGCTGAGACAAGAGGATCACAAGTTCAAGGGCAGCCTCAGCAACTTAGGGAGGCCCTAAGCAACTTAGTAAGACCCTGTCTCAAAATAAAAAACAAAAAGGTCTGGGGATGTAGCTCAATGGTAAAGTGCCCGTGAATTAAATCTCTAGTACCAAAAAATAATAATAAAACACATTAGGTCTTAGATATTGTTCCACATCAGGGTCTATAAAGACCTCACCCTTAACGGCTTCCTAGCATCCTGTTTTATGGATGTACTATCTAATGAGTTCCCTTAAGGTTGTTTTCAATCTTTTGTTATTAGGAACAGAATGTCCTTTACATTCAAATCATTTTACATGTGTGTAAGTACAACTGTAGGATAAATTCCTGCAAGTGCCAGGGCAAAGCATATTTATGTTATATTTGAATGGATGCCAGTATATCCTCTTCCCAATAATCAATATAACTGTAAAAACCTACACCTAAGGGGTTCCAAATAAAATTTAGTTAGAACATAGTTTTGTTTGTAGGCTTCCTATTCTCTCTTTCCATACAACTGAACAAAAGCAGGTCTAAAAATGTTTATAAGTCACTATGGCTAGCATAGTCACTATGGCTCCTGTGCTGGTCCTTTGGGCTATACCTGGACTCGGGATAGCTGGCAGCCAACCAACCTTAAAGGCTTGTGAAATGTGGAAGTTAAACTGAGCTGCACTGAGCTGTTACACAAGATGACAATTCTGGAGGAAATATTTGTACTTTTTTTTTTTTTTGGTGGCGGGTGGCTACAGGGATAGTCTTATCTAATGTGGGTAAAACTAAAGTAAGAAAAGTTGTCTTACAGTGGTGGGGACCCTGATTCTTTAGGTCTCTTATCACTATCAAAATCCACTATCAGAAGGTGAATGATTATCCCTATGACTGACTGACCTGCTGAAAGCATCACTCTTCTACAATTATCAGAGACTTTCCTACTAAATTTTCCTTTAAATAAAAAAAAAAAAGAAAGTCACTTGTGTTTCAAGCAGATCATTCACTCACCAAAGGCACCATCCAGATAAATGAAGAGTTCAAAAACACTGAAAGCTATGGTTGTATGTGCTGGAAAAACAATAGCTTTGTCCCTTCCCTTGGGATTCTGTTCATCCATAAAATGAAACTATATTAAATAAATAAACAATTAAAATAACATTATTAAGGACTTTAACATGTCAGGATAGAACTGTTGAGAAGCAAATAATCTCCTACAATACTATCGAAATCAAAAAACAAACAAAACCCTCTTCAAGTAAAGAATTACCCTGCTTGAACTAAACTGTTCATAGCAAAGATCCAAAAAATCCAATAGGAACTGGTGATCTGAATCAGGAAAGACTGCTCCACTTTTTTACTTTGGCATTGAATTCCATGATTAGGGCCATCCCAACAGTAATGCACTTTGCAACAGAAACCTTTTTCTTTCAACCTTAAGTCTTAGAAAACAACTGTTTAAGTGCTAGAGGTATTTTCAGCCTAATCTGTCTACCATCCAAATTCTACAGAGCTTCCCAGCTGCTTTCAAAAGGTGTCACCCACAATCAAGTAATGCTTCAGTCTGTGCACCCCAAATGATCCAATGTTAATCAGAATTTGGTGAACAGGTGAATATCATACTGAACAGAATCTTATTTGTAAAGACTTGAAAAGATTATTATTTAACCCTATCTTTCCAACAACTGGTCTTAATCCCATCAATTTGTTATTAGGTGTCGATGAATGACACAGATAAAGAATATCACAATTGAGAAACCCTCATAATTTTCTAATTTTTAAAAAGGATTTAACATTGAAAAGAGCATGCTTGGCCATTGATAATATTAATTTAGAAAAAATATTTTAATATAAAAATATAAATTTGATATTTAAAAATTTAAAGTAGGAACTATATAACTTAAAAGTAAAATCAGACCAGGCATGACTGTGCACACCTGTAAATCCCAGCTACTCGGGAGGCTGAGGCAAGAGGATATCAAGTCTGGGCCAGCCTTGGCAATTAGCAAGACCCCATCTCAAAATAAGAAATAAAATGGGCTGGGGGTATAGCTCAGCAATAGTGTACTTTGCTGTGTGAGGCCCTGGGCTAAATTCCCAGTACCTCAAAAATAAAATAATGCAATTTGAGCACTTAATTTTTTTTCTTAAAATAGCACTTAAATAGCAATACCAGTGTTGCTCTAGGATGCAAATTATTCAACTATTCAACAAGGATTAGTGCTTTATTTGCATTATATTACATATTTTGAATTCAAAATTTCTTGGATATTTTTCATATTCTTTTATACAGTCATTACTGTGCAAAATCCTACACCACTGCAGCTCTTTCATCTCAACATTTGACGAAATACATAAGTCTTATTGAAAATCAATCACTTAAAAAAATTCCCATGACAATGCTGTAGCTAGTAAAAGAAGCCAATGAGCATGTTTTACCCGCATAGCTTCCCCTCGGATTCCAGCATGCACAGACAGTGAGCACTGTCGCGTGGTTCGAATACTTTCCATGACCACACACAACACGGCCTTTCTGCTGCTCCGTGACTGACGTATCAAGCTGTGGTCAAAGTTAATTTTTCTAAATAAAAAAGATACAGTTGGGGCCTGGAGCAATGGCTCAGCAGCTATGGTGCTTCCCTGGCATGCCCAAAGACCCAGGTTCAAACCCCAGCACCATATACACAATGAAGTATCAGAGCAACAAAAGCCACATGAAAAACTAAATAAAATTGATTCTCTCTCTCTCTCTCTCTCTCTCTTTTAAATATACAATTGTGGGGCTGGAGTAATGGCTTGGCAGTTATGGCACTTGTGTGGCATGCTTGAGTACACGGGTTCAAACCCCAGCACCCATGTACACAACTAAGAGCAACAAGAGGCATGTGAAAAACTCAATAAAAATTGATTTTCTCTCTCTCTCTCACTGTCCTTCTCTCTTTTAAAAAAAAAATAATATATATATATATATATATATATATATATATTCATACACACACACACATGCAGTTTGAGAGTCTTCAACATCTAAATATATAACCAGGTACATTTTTTGCTATCATGTATTACACATTCATGGTTCATCTTAACAAAAAGTCCATGTAGGCAGACCTAATATAAATGAGAAAAAAAGACAAAAGAATTTGAATAACCTGCCTCTCACTTCTACTTTCTTAAAATATGCTCATGTAGAATGCTTTATTCTCTCTGTTGAGAGTCTTTTGGAGGGGACTCTACATTTGTTGGAGATAGTCTTGTCTTCTTTCAGTTTAATAGTTTAGCAAATGTGTGCAGAGCCTTAGTAATTTTGTAGAACACAAGAAAATTTTCTTTAAATCAAATGATTCTTGGATATATTCCCTTACCCAATTGGATATACTACTAATTTGTAATATTTCCCAAAAATCACACAAATCACATTAGTAAAATTAAGCATTCTGTGCACTGAAGTTTATATAATTAATACACAGGCATGTATTAGGATTATTATACTGACCGTGTAGTAATTTCCTTGAGTAATGTTGATACTTCCACTTCATGTTTGGTTACTACACCAAATGAAGCTTTTACTGCAATGGAATCTGATCCAGTAACATTAATCCCAACATCATTCACAATATGGTTGCCTCGCCTTCCATACAGTGAAACATCTGATTCATCTTCATAATTCAGTAATTGATAAGATGAAATACCTTTGTGAGAAGGAACCTAGTATTTTTAAATGTCTCCAATTCATTATATATATATGTATATTATATACAGTAACATGTTACTTTATAATTAAAGATTCAATCACCCAAATGTTAACAAGAAAGAAAACATTTCAAACCAAAATTTAAAATATCAATTTAATTTTACAACAACAAAATAAATAGCCAAAATATTTAAAACCAACTCAAATTCCCTGTTTAGCCAACAGAACTTCTTAAACATCAAAATCTACTGGGATGTTGAAATAAAAACAAGTATTTATAAGCAATAACTTGTCACACTGTCAATTAACTTTATAATCTAGCTTTAAAATACATTTCAGTTTACTGATTATAACAACTGAATTGTAAAAGATGCAAATTACTTTCATGTCATTTGATTATGTAAGAGATAAGATCATATAATATCAACTTAGCAAATGACTTATAGATGAAAATATGTCATTTTCTAAGTTTATTTGGTTAAAACAACTTCTAGTTGGTAGACTTTAAAAGTATTCAACAAGAGATTTGATACTATATAAACTTTAGGCATTGTTCATCTTACTAATGTTACTTTCATAATAAAAGTTGCTCTTTTCATTGAAAATATGTATTCTAATGTAACTACTATATAGGACCTAAGATCTAGGTTACTAATAACAATTCTATGAGTCATCACTCCCAAACATTTAAACTTACCAGCTGAAATTTCTCTGTCTCCTATGAGAATATCTTTCAGTGTAAAAGGTGTTGAGGTAAATTTATACCTAGGAAGTAGAAAGCATCGCTTCTTCTTTACCACCAGACTGAGAGGCTGGTATTTGTCAGCTTCACTAAGGCTTGGAACAGGAACTAATCTCCCTCCATCTCCAACCTGCTTGACAAAGCTCTTGGTAGCAGCAGCAAACATAGTAATACCAAAAAGTCATCAACTGCAAACTCCAGGTGACAAATCCATTTTCAAACAAAAAAAACTTGGCAGAAAACTAAACCTTGCTTGATCTTAAATACAATTACACACATCAAAAATACAAAGCATGCTTTCACCAAGTAGTTTACCAGTGTACACCTCACAACACTGCCTCCTCATGTGCTCGGGTAATGAATAATAGATTAACAGTGTAAATGATATACTAAAAGCAAGTCTAATTTGGAATGGCAATTTATAGCACTAAAATATACAAGGATAACTAATTCAAATATACTACTTATATCCTTGATGAGAATCACAGTGGCTGGTGATTTTTCAGTAGCAATGGATCAGTTCTGAGGGAAGCATGGCATGGGAACACTGCCATTGAGGCACTAACCTGAGTCCTGGATACTATCTACCATGGACCCAGTCCAAAGGGAATTCCTTTGCAAGTTCACCAGGCGGCTTTTGGCAACAGAAAAGTGCTGGTTTTGAACCTTTATGGTATACGGTTCATGAGGGAGCATCTTCCCATCTGTACATTCACAAAACCAAGACACTCCATCAGCATCACCTGAAATGGAGTCCTGCTGCACTTATTTTCTTTTTATTTCATTATTATTATCCTACTCAACCTGTAAAGAGAGCTACAAAAAGTTCTGGCTTGCTTTTAAGGATTTCTGCAGTTAAAAAATACATTTTAGAAACAAATCAACTGAAATTCTGTATTGCCATCTGTGTTAATGTGGAAGTTAATGTGTGAAATCGTGTTTCTGTAGTCCTTAAGAGATGTTCATTAAGAGGCTGGAGCGGTGGCTCAGCAGTTGGAAGCTTGCCTGGCAAGCGTGAGAACCCAGGTTCCAACCCCAGCACCGTACCCATCTGTCAGAGAAACAAAGGCCACATGAAAAATAAATGAAATTGATTCTTTCTCTCTTTAAAAAAAAAAAAGGGATGTTCATTAAAACCTAATAATGTTGGGTATTAGTCTATGTACCTACATATATACATGTGGTGAAGAGGAAGAGAGAATAGTCTTTTAATACAAGTCTCATATAATAGACATCATCTGATTAGATTTTGGGGTGCTTTTTTTTTCTTGCTTGCTTTCAAGTATCCAGGGCTTACACGCAACCAAAAACGTACTTTTAATAATGTCCTTTTGGGAAAACAGTATTGTGCGAAACCATCTTCCAGAACATCTTGTAAGCACAGGGAGCCATTTCTGCAAGTGGCTAGGGAACACAAAACTGTCGCTGTCTGATCCCCATCGAAGGTGGTGTGCTCACCAACGCCAACAAAACCTACGGAAAGGCCTTCCTTACACCTAACCTGCGTTGCTGGGCTCTCCAGGCCCAGCGTCAACTTGCCAGGAAAGCCTCGTAGACAAAGGAGCCCGCCCAGAGGGAGAGGAGGGTCTCCAGACACTCCAGTGGGCTCGAAGGCGGGACGCAGACGCCGGAGAGCCTGCTGCAGCTCCCAGGAGCGCAAAACCCGTGGGTCTCTAATTTCGTGGCCTGGTTCTGGGAGGTCCCCTAGCAATTTCGCAATCGGATTTTCAAATCGTTCTTAAAGTGAAACTGTCCTCCGATTGTCCTCCCCACCCCTCAGACACACAGGACTTCAGGCCTCACGGACCCTGAGCCCCCCGGAATCAGCTTTCTTTCCGGGGAGAACACCGCTTCCTCCCAAGGCCCCTAAACTCCAGCCCAGCGCGCAGTTTCAGCGGGTGGCAAATGACAGGCCAGAAGCTGCAGCTAGCGTGGGTCGGAGCTGGGAGGAGCCCGGACAGGCAGAGGGGCGGGGACACGCACCGGGGAGTCCCGGGAGCCGAAGGGGGTGCGGGAGGCAGCTGGGAAGAGCCGGAGCAGAGAACGAATGGGGTGAGAGAGGGGCGGGCCCGAGCAGCAGGGCCCCGAGTGGAGCAGCGAGAGGACGTGGCCGGCGCCGTCCCCGCCTCCCCTCCCCTCCCCTCGCCCCGCCTGTCCCTTTCGCTAGAGGGACGCAGCAAGCAGAGGGGGAGTCGAAGAAGGCGGCACTACAGGAGATCACCTCTCGGGGACCGGCAGACGCGGGGACCTAGGACGTCGTTCCGCACTGCTCTTTCTCGAGCTGCCTAGCCGACCCTTCTCGCCATGTCCCAGAGCAGATATCGCGCGGAGGCCCCGCCGCTGGAGCGCGAGGACAGCGGGACCTTCAGGTCAGCGCCCGGGTTGTAGGAGCCTCAGGCCCGAGAGTGGTGGGCAGCAATGGGGGCGGGGAGTCGGCTCTCCGGCGGCATTCTGGGTAAAGCCCCTTCCTGGAGGTCCCCCTCCCCGGAGGTCCCCTCCCCCGCCCACTGCGGTGCTCAACCCCGCCCTCTCGGCGGCGCCAGGCGGGGGTCTGTGGCCGCGCCCCGCCCCTTTTGTGGACGGCCGCGGTGCGCGGAGTGGACACTGGTGGCAAGAAGTGCCGCGCGGACCGAATTGGTGGGCTTGGTCTTGAGATGCTGTGAGGGTGACAGCCTTGTTCCCCTGAGAACCCCTCCTACCCGCATTCAAGTTCTCTACCCCAAGATGTCCCTCCCTCAACCTGCTAGCCCTTGCAGGTGACTGCCGCAGCAGAGAGGTGAGACAGGTGCGCCCAGGCCTTGCCAGCTCTGTCCTGGCTGCCAGGAAGCTATGGTACCTCCTCGGTTACCATTGGTGGCAGTCAAAACTGACCACTGTACGCTTCTGCTTCCTTCTGCTCTTTGACATGCAAAGCACACCTTTTTCTGGCTTTTGCAGTTTGGGGAAGATGATAACAGCTAAGCCAGGGAAAACACCGATTCAGGTATTACACGAATATGGCATGAAGACCAAGAATATCCCGATTTATGAATGTGAAAGATCCGATGTGCAGATACACGTGCCAACTTTCACCTTCAGAGTAACCGTTGGCGACATAACCTGCACAGGTCTGTATGCACAGTTAACTCCTCGACCATGCTGGTTGGTGTTCTAGACTTGATGTTGCTTTTCAATTCGGAAAAGTGCCCCTTCTGCCAGAGACAGTTATGGGGAACAGGCTTGGAAATGAAGACCTCTCATATCAGGTTGTTAGAGCTTTTCAACTTCATCTGATTGTCTTCCTAATTCTCTCTTCCCCAGATACAAGGATGCTCAGATAATAAAAAGTTATCCAGGCATCCTACAAGGCTCTTCACATACCCTAGGATCCTCCCAAGTTTCCTCCAAGAATTAAAAAGAAACCGGAAAGGTTCTTGGAGTCCTCATAGCTGGGTCAGTAGGTACTATCAAGTTTCATAGTTTTGTAGATTATAGCAGATACAGGGAGACATGACCCCAGACTTTTCTGAGCTTCCCTACACACTTTATGGAAGCATGTGGAACTTTGAGTTTATTGTACCACTCTTAATTGTGTCCACAAAAAAGTTGAGGAATGTAGGAAGAATCCTATATACTGAATTTCATAGTAGCTTCTAGTTCCTGAAATTGTATATTTTGTATAAGATAACCCCTTTTTAAATATTAAGAAACAGGTACAGAAACATTATAAGTAACATGCTCAGAGTCACATAGCAATGAGGTTGTAGAGTTCAGATTCATACCCATTTGTAAATGTGGACATTATTTTTCTCACATACCTATTTAATTGCAAACCAAAAATACTGAATACTACATTTAATTTGGAGGAATGCCAAAAAAAAAAAAAAGTAAATAGGAAGGCTTAAGTTCTACCATCTGATAATTTGAAGACATCATTTGTTTGTGTCCCTAGAAATCTGGACTCCTCTATTTTCATTGAAGCTACTTTAAGAAAAATTTGAAGTTTTTTCCTATAGGAGGCAGGTGTATTACAAGTATTGGCTGGAATATGCCTCATCTGAACCATAGTGTCAACACTGCATTGCTATTTTAGTTGGTCTATTTTTAAATATGCAGTGGAAATTCAAGAGAAGGTAGTCCCTTCCACCCCCAAGTGTTTTAGGCCAGGGATTAACAACTTGTTTCTACCATTATGTCTTGGACCTCTTCTCATACAATCCTGTTTTCCTGTGCTAACTTAATCTGCCTCAATGGCTTCAAATACTAGATAAAGGCTAATAATTCTGAAAGCTCCATCTTTAGGCCAGTCACATCTACAGAGCAGTGTATCAGCTTGTGTACTTGCCGGGCAACTTTGTTTTGGATGATACAGACTCAAGGCCCCAAACTGAATCCAGCTTTTGCCTCAAAACCACTTCCTTGCATTCCCTTTCTCTGTAAAGGCACTGTAGTCACCCATTTGCTCAGTAGAAATTTGGGGTTGTCTTCTTGAAACCTTCTGCTCCTCTCTTTTGTCCAGCCTGTCATTACAACCTGTCTGCTAAATAGCTATCAAGTCTCTTTTCTCTCTTCCTGTTGCTACCATCCAGGCCACTGTCATCTTGCTTTTGTCATATAATAGCTCTTTCATCTTGTTGCATGATGCACATTCTCTACGTGACAAGCAGAATGTTTTTTTCTAGCACTCAGATTTGTCTTCCTCTTATTAAAATCCATTGAGTGGTTTCCCCATCACCATCTGGATAAATACAAAAATTTTAATATGACTTGCCACCTTTTTCTTAAAATGTAGTCAGTAGCACAATTAATATCACTTGGTGGCAATGCAGAATATCAGGCATATCCTAGATAAATGGGATCTGAGTATGTTCTAACAAAATCCCTTGCCAATTCTTACACACATTAAGGTTTGAATAGTACAAGTAGATAGACACATCCCTTTTTTGACCTCTTACCCAAGCCCCCAGTTCTCCAGCCCTTTATCCCCCCTTCTGCCCCCGCAAGCTCATACACAATAGCCACACTCAACTACTTAGGGCCTAGAGAACACTGTGCTTTGTTACCCTTGAACCTTGGAAGTACCTTTTCTCTATCTAGAATGCTCTTCTAATCTCCCAGCTCTCTCCACTTTACTCGCCTTTCCTCCTTATCTTTCAGGTGTCCGTTTAGTTCTCTCTTCCTTCATGAAACTGTTTTGAATCCCAAACAAGAGCAAGGGCACTTCTGTTTTTGTGTGTTCCCCTAGAGCTCACACTCAGGCTTGGGGTAACACAGACCATTCCATGTTTCAGATACATGTCAGCAGATGGAATCCCACACTAGGCTGTCAGTCCTTTTAGTTTTGTGCTGTATCCCCATGTCTGTGTTAATAGAGTATGATTTTTGTGTCTTCTGACATTTGAGAGTCGTACTTCAAACTTATTCTCTAACTTCAAGGGTTTTTTTTTTAACTCAGAGGGAAAAAAATTTAATTCACTCTTTATCAAAAGCAACTGCTTGCTGAAATTCAGATATCAGTCTTATCCCCAGCCTTCCTTATCTGCAAGGTGAGATATACAGATTGTGTGGAAGACATAAGACATGAGCTATCACCTTCTATATCCAACATGTAACCATTACTGCTTAGCCTAAAATAGAGGATTGATCCAGAATAGGACCAAGCTGTCAGAATAAAATTGTGCACATTTCTTGTCCAACAGTTCTATAATTTCTTCTTTAAAGGAAACTTTTTGCTGCAGAACTTCTAGTCCAGGAACAAGGGAAAAGTGAAATGCTAAGTAGCATTTCTTCAGGAGGTGTGACATGGTCTACATCTTTACCATTTTATGTAGAAATAGTATTTTTATATAGGGATGCATACTTAACTACATAGAACTCTTTAAATTATGGTTTTTGTTAATGTATCAGTTTCACGTAGTAAATATTTTGTTACAGTGTATAACTGCATGTAGTGTATGTTTTCAGTTCCAAGAGTGTATATGAAAAACCTGTAGTGACTTTCTTCTGTAGTACGACAACATCTCTGTAAGCCACACATTTTCACAGGAGATAAATACTTTTCTTTTTGCACCTTAATCCAGGTGAAGGTACAAGTAAGAAGCTGGCGAAACACCGAGCTGCCGAGGCGGCCATCCACATTCTGAAAGCAAATGCAAGTATTTGGTGAGCTAAATTTCTTTGTATTCTGCAGCTCAAAATGATCATGTCTGAGGTAAGATTAAAAATTCGAACACAACAGGCCTGGAGCGGTGGCTTAGTGGTTACAGCGCTTGCCTGGCATGCGCGAGTACATGAGTTCAAACCCCAACACCACGTACACAACAAAGTCTCAAAGGAATGAAAGCCATGTGAAAAACTAAATAAAATTGATTCTCCCTTTCTTTCTCTCACTGTCCCTCTCTCTTTAAAAAAAAAAAAAAAATGAACATGCTCCAAAAGCAGGAGAGTAAACAGGTTTTAGTATCTGAGCTCTAAAATTCTATGTGAAAACCTATAACCCATAAAGATAGTTTTATCTAATTAAGTCCAGCAGTAGCTTTTAATTGCATCCTCTAATGAATTAGGCTTCACTTTGTCATTTTTTTTCAGATGGAGTATAGGAGTACAAAGTTAAAATGTTTCTGGCAACTGTTAATATTCTGTTTTAAGGGGGCTGGAGCGGTGGCTCAGTGCCCAAGGATAGGAGTTCAAACCCTAGCACCACATACACAACGAAGTGTTGGAGCAACAAAAAGTCACATGAAAAATTAAATAAAATTGATTCTTTCTGTCTCTCTCACTGTCCCTCTCACTTTAAAAAAAAAAAAATTCTGTATTAAGACTTCGATTATTTCTACACTGAAGAAAACAAGGTGTGAGATGGAAAAAGATCAGCTAAATATATTCTTTTAGGAATTCTCATTGGGAAGAAGGAGGTAGGGATTTTCTTTTATTATAGAATGTATACCAAATTCAAGAGAATGTTAACTGGGATATTCTTGTCATGTCTTTCCAAATCAGTTTTTTTCTTTTTTTGTTCCCATTTTAGATGCTTTTGGAAACAGTATAGATCCTAGAGCATTGCATGTATCATAAAGTATTGCCCTTTGGTTTCAGTTAGGCACACCATGGAACATAATGTGCCTTCACATTCTTTTTTATATATACACTCAAACATGCTTGAAATTCAAGCTGGGTGTGGTAGTGCACACCTGTAATCCCAGCAGCTTTGGAGGCTGAGGCAGGAAGATCACAAGTTCAGGCCTGTCTTAGCACTTAGGTCCTAAGCAACTTAGAATGACCCTTTCTCAAAATAAAAAATAAAAAGGGCTGGGGATATGGATCAGTGGTTAAGTGCCACTGGGTTCAATTCCCAGTACTAAAAAAAAAAAAAAAAAGAAAGAAAAAAAGAAAAAGAAAAGTGCTTGGAGTTTAGTCTGGTAGAATTTGTTTATAGCTGACTGCAAAGACCTGTGGAATTTGGGATAGGTTTTTTTTGTGGTTTTTTTTGTTTGTTTGTTTGTTTTTTTGTTTTGTTCTATAGCCACAGCAAGACTTTTTGATTAAGATTATATTTAGATTCTCAACTCCTCCCTTTTCCTAAGTCATTCTAAACCTTTTGGGTAGTTTAGAACTGACCAGTGACATAGCAGCCCTCTAGACAAGCACTTAACCCACAGAAGCCTTGGAGCTCACAAATGATGCTTGTTTCTCTGGGGCCATACGTTATAATTGATTTATGCTAGCTTTTAAGACATACCAAATGGCATGGCAAATTTTGAATTCTACACCCACTGGTGATGGCTGTGCTGTTTCTGTGCAGCCTAAAAGTCAACCCAACATGTTGAGTACATTTGTAGAAATGAATGTATGGAGTGTCCTTTCTGCACATGGGTATGTCACTTTGTCAACAAAAAAGATGAACAAATTTTACTATATATTTGTGCTTTTTGGCAGATAAGGTGGGAAGTACTAAGCTGTAATCAGGCCTAAGGTGGTCTGATTTAATACAGAGACTTTCTTACTTCTCCATTACAATTATTTGGGTAGCTTCAGCACGCAGCATTGTAAGTGAATCCCATATCTCATCAGCCTGTGTAAAGCTTGAAATTCTAGCAGTTGGAAAAGAAATTTGAGGAAGCAGCAATAGTTAAACCTCATTTTTCATGGAGGAAATGATTCTTCCATTGCCTAAGTGACAGTAACCTTGAAATGCAATAGGCATTGATCTTCCAAGTAACTGGTAATTTCAAATGCCTCAAAAATATTGTTCTTTTTCCCTAATCATAATCTCCACATGCTGAAACCAGATTTGCGTAGGCCGTCTATTTTATGCAGGATGCATAGGTGTCTTACAGGATTATCCTAGTACTGAGCACATGATAAAACAACAGACCTCTTGAGCTGGGGCAGTGGCCAGCGGTAGAGCACTTCCTGGTATGCACAATGACTTGGGTTTGAACTCTGGTACCACATACACAACTAAGTGTCAGAGAAACTAAAAAGAACAGATGAAAAAATAAATAAAATTGGGGGAAATAAAAAACAAAAAATCAGATATCTTCCATAGTTATTTAGATGAAAAAAATTTATGATCTGTATAATCCACATTGCAAGACTAAGTTTCCTATTATTCATTTTTGTGCACTCACAATAGTGTACTTTGAATATATTTTTATCAAGCACCTATTATGTATAAAGTACTGCAAAGCTTGTGTAGGTAAGAAATAGATACACTCTATCATCAGGAGTTTATAGTCTGAATTGAGAGAGGTTAGGTGAGGATTGAACAAATTACATGTATTTGTAAGACTGTATAATTTATAGTCAAATAATTTCCTTAAGAAAGAATCAAACCATGCCTGGCATGATGGTGCACACCTGTAATTCCAGTGACTTGGGAAGCTAAGCCAGAAGGTTCATAAGTTCAAGGCCCGTATAAACAACAGAGAGACCCTACCTCAAAATAAAAAATGAAAAGAGAAAAGGATGTAGCCCATTAATAGAATGCCCCTAGGATCAATCCTCAGTACCACCAAAAATAAATAAATAAATAAAATAATAAGAAGTCAAATCAAATGAATGTTATAGTGCTTCAAATAAGTGGGAGATTATGATCCATTGGGTAAAAGAATAGACTTCTTATAAGAAGTGACTTTTGAGATATATAGATAAATAACAGATTAGATTTCCATAGAAGTTGTTGGAGAGAAGAGTATTTCATGTAGAAGTAACGCAGGAGCTTCAGCATAAAGTAAAAATTGCTTGTTGTTTAGTAATTTGAGGAAATTGTATTATTTAATAACATTTGCTGCAAATATGTTTAGCTTTGCAGTTCCTGACCCCTTAATGCCTGACCCTTCCAAGCAACCAAAGAACCAGCTTAATCCTATTGGTTCATTACAGGTAAGTTGTATACTTTCTCCATAATTACCGTTTTGTCTACTGATAAAATAAATTGGTGATATTAGTGATTAAGATAAGCCATTTTATCCAGATAAGATGTAATGCTTTACAATCTAATACATTTTTTAGAGTTATAATGGGAAGGGGAAGGGAGGGATAAGTGAGGGTAATTGGGGGGGGCACTCCTGGGGATAATTGCAATATCCAGAATATATACACATTTTATATTATTTTGTTAAAATCTTGTAAGGTTGCTCAAAAATAAAAAAAATATAAAATTAAAAAAAAAAGATAAGCCATTTTATATTTTAAAGATAAGATGGTGAAATATCTTATTTTCTAATTTATGATCATTGGATTTTACATAGCTAAATTGGAATTATTTTCCTGTTTATTTATGTTTTAGGTTTTCTTCCATAGCCAGTATCTATTTTGGGTTTGTGGAATTCTTGTTTGAAATAAACAGGATTTCATTGCACATGGGTAGAGTGTAATGTACTTTAAGGATATTTCTTGCCTCTCTGTGACAAATCTCTTTCTATTTCTATTGACAAAGATGATTATGATTTTTTTAATTAAGGAGTTGTCATAATGCATATAAATAATATGATATGCATTTGATCCTAAACCATAGTTGCTTCCACATCGTCCGCGTCTGTCTCTTGATTCTTGTATTTACTCTGCTGTAACAGATATGTGTGTGTGTGTGTGTGTATACACACACATGTATGATTGTGAATTTTCCAGAATTAAATGAATGCATAAGTATTATTTGACTTCTCAGGGGGAGAGGGGTAAAGAGTATGTTACATTGCTGATTCTCTTTCTAGATCCCTCTCTATCTTCCCTCCCTATCCCCTACCCCGACCTGTCCCCTTCCTTCCTAAATCGTCCCTCCCCTCTCCACACCTACGTGACTATGGTTCCTTAGATTATGTGTTGCTATCCCTTTGGTGGATCTACTACATGAGTTTGACTCCCTTTCACGCAAGCCTGGGTTTGGCTATCTTTGCTCAGCATGCTTTCTTCCTTTGTATCCATTTACCCTCAAAGGCTGCAATATCATTTCTAATAGCTGAGTAGAAGTCATACACACACACACCAGCTTTTGGATCCATTCATCCAGAGAGGGGCATCTGGGTTGAATCTTTAATTTAGCTATTATAAATTGAGCTGCTTTGAACATGGATTTTTGCTGTGTCACTGTAATGTGCTGATTCTACTCCTCGGAAATATACCCAGAAGAGAGATAACTGGGTCATTTGGTGGATCTAATCCTAATTTTTGAAGAGTTTCCACACTGCTTTCCAGAGTGGCTGTACCAGTCTGCAGTTCCACCAACAGTGTACTAGTGTTCCTATCTACCCACAACCCCTCCAGCATCTGTTATTGTTATATTCTTCATCTTTGCCAGTCTGACTGGAGTGAAGTGAAATTTTAATGTAGTTTTGTTTTGGATTTCTCCAAATACTAGTGATTTAGAACACTTTTTCATGTATTCATTGGCTTGTTCAATTTCCTCTGTTGAGAAGTTTCCGTTTAGCTCTCTGTCCCATTTATTGATTGGATTGTTTGAGGGATTTTTTTACTAAGGAATTGAGTTATTGTAAATCATAAATGCATTTAAAATAACAATATGATATGCATATACTCTTTTTTTTATACTTCTCATTTTTCTTTATTATTTTTGCTCTCTGATTTTAAAAGTTCCAAATACTGGTTGCCAAATATTCAAAAGGTATAGAAGATTTTATTTTATTTTTTTAATTTTTATTCGATAAATATGGTCTTACAATTAAGGGGAGTTCATCATCAAACAATCAAGAACAAAAGTGTAATGACAGAACAAGCCAATACTGCTGCCAGACCATGGTTTCCCCACTTTGGGTTCCACATGGTTCCATGTTTCACTCTACTTAAGCCACACATTAATTGGACTTCTCCTGGAAGTCGGAAGTTCCCCTCAGATTAGATTCCCCCATACTACCTCCCTCTGGTCTCCTTGATGTCCTTCCTAGTCCTTCCTATTCCCCTCCCTCCTCTTTTCCCCCCTACCTACGTCCCCCGGGAACCTAGGCAAGGTTCCCCGTGATCGTGTAAAAATTCATACATGTTGAGGTTAGCCATCTACGTACTGTTTTTGCTTGAATTCTAGCTTCCACAGATGAGAGAAAACATTCAGCCCTTGAGTCTCTGAGTTGTTTTTTGTTCTTGTTTTGTTTTTAAAACGAGAGCAGGAAAAAGGAAAAAAAAACAATTTTTCATCTGGTCTTCATTTCTCCAACACATAGCTGTATATGTGGTACTGGGGTTTAAACTCAGGTGCTTGCACACACCAGGCAAGTAATTTAACCGCTCAGCAACCACTCTAGCCATGTTTGTGTGTGTGTGTGTGTGTTTTAAGAGAGAAATGACAGTGGGGTTGGGGATTTAACTCAGTGGCAGAGCGCTTGCCTAGCACAAGTAAGGACCCGAGTTCGGTCCTCAGCCCTTAAAAAAAAAAAAAAAAAAAAAAGAGAGAGAGAGAGAGAAGGACAGTGAGAGAGACAAGAGTCAGAAAGAATCAATTTTTGAGTTTTTTACCTGGCCTTCGTTGCTCTGACACTTAGTTGTGTACATGGGTGCTGGGATTTGAATCTGTGTACTTGTACATTCCAGGCAAGTGCCATAACTGCCAAGCCACTGCTCCAGCCCCCCCTATTGTGTTTTTGATATCAAGTTTTTTCAAGTTCTTTGTAAATTTTGGATATTAGTCCCTGTTGAAGGAATCACAGGCCATGATTATCTCCCATTCTGTAGGAGCTCTCTTGATGGTTTTGACTAGTTCCTTGGCTGAGCAAAACTTTTTAATTTAATGGCATCCCACTCATTCATTCATTTTTCTTTTTTAAAGAGAGAGGGACAGTGTGAGAAAGAGAGATAGAAAGACAGAATCAGTTTTATATAGTTTTTCATGTGGCTTTCGTTGCTCCAACACTTTGTTGTGTACATGGTACTCAGGTTCAAACCGGCGTCCTCATGCATGCCCAGCAAGTGCTATGACCGTTGAACCACCACTCCAGCCCCCTCACTCTTTTTTTTTGTTTTTCAATTGATTTTATTTTTGTCATAATATCTCAATAAATAAAATTGAGATGAATTAAGACCAAGATAATAGCACCTTCAGAAACTCACTCATTAATTCTTGACTTTAAATCTTTCTTTTTGGGAGTCTTGTTGAAAAAGTCACTGTCAACTCCCATATGCTGCAGTGTTCATCCTAATTTTTCTTCTAGCAGTTGCATGGTAGCTGATTTAATTCCTAGATCCTTGATCCATTTTGATTTGATTTTTGTGCAGGGTAAGAGATGAGGATCCAATTTCAGCTTTCTGTAAGTGACTGTTCAGTTTGTCCAGCACCATTTGTTAAATAGGCTGTCTCTCCTCCATGTTGACCCCTTTTGTCAAATATCAGATGTCTAAGGATTTGTGGGTTTGTTTCAAAGTCTTCTGTTCTATTCCATTGTTCTTCATTCATATTTTGGTACCAGTACCATGCTGTTTTTGTTACTACAGCTCAATAGTATAATTTTAGATCTGGCATTGTGAAACCACCTGTTTCATCTTTCTTGCTTAGTAATGTTTTGGCTATTATGGATTTCTTGTTCCAAATGAATATGAGAGTTGCTTTTTCTATATCTGTAAAGAATAATATTGGTATCTTGAAGGGGATTGCATGGAATCTGTATAGTGCTTTGGCAGAATGGCCATTTTAATTATGTTAATTCTGCCTAACAAAGAACATTAAACATCTTTCCATTTTAATTATATTAATTTTGCCTAACAAAGAACATTAAACATCTTTCCATTTCCTCAGGTCTTCCTCAATTTCCGTCTTCAGTATTTCATAATTTTCATTGTAGAGGTCTTTCACTTCTCTTCTTAGATTAATTCCCAAGTACTTTTTAAAATTTAGAATGGGATGATTTTCTGATTTCTTCTTCTGTCCTATTATTGTTATTTTATAGGAAAGGCATTGATTTATTAGTGTTGATCTTGTAGCCTGCCACTTTGCTAAATCTGTTTATGAGCTCAGGCAGTTTTCTGGTAGAATTTTTTGGGTCTTCCAGATATAGGATCATGTCATCATCAAAAAAGGATAGTTTGGATTCCTCACTTCCTTTTTTTTTTTTTTTTTTTTTTTAAAGAGAGAGGGACAGACAGTGAGAGAGACAGAGAAAGAGAGAAACAACTTTATTTAGTTTTTCACATGGCCATCGATGCTCCTCCAATACTTAGTTGTGTACATGGTCCTGGGGTTTGAACCCGGGTCCTCGTGCTTGCAGGCAAGTGCCGAAACCGCTGAGCCACCGCTCCAGCCCCCACTTCCTATTCTTATCCCTTTGATTTCCTTCTCTTCCCTGATTGCTCCAGCTAGGGTCTCCAGGACTATACTGAATAAAAGTGGTGAGAACGAGCAGCCTTGTCTTGTTCCTGAGTTCAATGGAAATACTTTCAGCTTTTCTCCATTTTGTATAATAATATCTGAGGGTTTGGCATATATGGCCTTTACAAAGTTAAGATCCTTTGATCTCTATTTTCTCTAGAGTTTTTAGCATAAATGGGTGCTGGATTTTATCAGAGGCCTTTTCTGCATCAATTGAGATGATCATATGGTTTTTGTCCTTAATTCTGTTTAAGTGATGAATCACACTTGTTGATTTGCATATGTTGAACCAGCCCTGCATCCCTGGAATGAAGCCCACTTGATTGTGATGAATTATCTTCTTGATGTGTTTTGGGATGCAGTTTGCTAGAACTTTATTAAGGATTTTTGCATCAATGTTCATTAGAGATATTGGTCTGTAGTTTTCTTTTTTCAATGTATCTGTTGGGTTTTGGTATCAAGGTTGTTGTTGCCTCATAAGCAGTGTTTGGGAGGCTTCCCTCCTTTTCATTTTCTTGAAATAGCTTAGTAACTAGAGAGGTTAGTGCCTCCCATAGATGTGGTAAAACTCTCTGGGGAATCCATTAGGTCCTGGGCTTTTCTTCTTTGGAAGGCTTTTAATTGCTGTATGAATTTCAGTGCCTGTTATTGGGCTGTTTAGGATTTCAGTAGCATCCTGCATCAACTTGGGGATGTTGTATGTCTAGAAATTTGTCCATGTCTTCCAGATTGTCTAATATAGAGTATAATTTTTTAAATTATGTTCTGATAGTCTGTTTGATTTCCATGGGGTCAGTGGTGATCACTCCCTTTTCGTTAATGATTTTGTTGATTTGCTTCAATTCTCTTTTAGTGAGATTAGCTACAGATCTGTCAATTTTATTTTTTCGAAGAACCAGCTCTTATTATTTTTCTGTTCTCAGTTTCTTTGATTTCAGTTCTGATCTTGATTATTTCCTGTCTTCTGCTGACTTTGGGCTTAGATTGTTCTTCCTTTTGTAGGGATTTGAGGTGGAGCATAGGCTATTTATTCGAGATCTCTACTGGTTTTTAATGTAGGCATTCAATGCGATAAATTTTCCCCTTACGAGTGCTTTTTGCTGTCCCAAAGGTTTTGATATGTTGTGTCTTCATTCTGATTCTAAGAATTTCTTGATTTGTGCTCTCATGTCTTGGATCCATTCTTTATTTAATGTGTATGTGTGTTTTGTTATAGTTTTTGCTGTTAATTGTTAGGGTCATGGAATCATGGTCTGATAGGATACATGGAATAATATCTACTTTTTATATTAGCTGAGATTTCCTTTGAGAACTAGAATATGATCTATTTTGGAGAAGGATCCATGTGCTGCTGAAAAGGTATACTCAGCCAATTTGGGGTGGAATATTCTATAGAGTCTGTTAAGTCCATTTAATTTATGGAGTTGTCTAGACTGGAGATCTCTCTATTGTTTTTTGCTTTGCTGATCTGTGTATTAGTGTATTAGTGATAGAGGAGTATTAAAGTTTCCCAGTATTATCATATTGAATTCCACAGCTGGTTTTATGTTATAGAGTAATTTATCCTCATAGTTGGGGGCTTTGCTGTTTGGAGAGTATATATTTACTATGGTTATATCTTCCTGTTGTATTGTTTCCTTTACTAGGATGTAGAGGCCTTCTTTATCTCTTCTGATTAATTTATATTTGGAATCTACTTTGTCTGATACAAGAACTCAATTCCAGCCTTCTTTCTTGGGCTGTACACCTGGTAGATTTGTTTCCCATCCTTTCACCCTCAATCTGTGGATGTCATTGGGTGTAAGGTGGGTCTCCTGTAAGCAGCATATTGTTGGATTTTGTTTTTTGATCCAGTCTGCTAATCTATGTCAATTGATTGGAGCATTGAGACCATTCAAGTTCAGTGTTAGGATAGTTATGAGATAGAGGATTTTCTGAAGAGCAAAACTTGGGTAACCTAACTCAAAAGATATAATCCCTTTATTTGCTTATGCTGCCAAAAAATTATATTTACACACATATATATACTACACACACGTTTAACTTTGAATTTCTGCATGCAGATTATCCATGTGCTCTGTTAGGACAACTCTCCTTCTCATTTTCCAACTTATCTCTTGGTCTCTTTTTCCTGCTCTGTAAGTTTTATTTATTTTTTAATCATTATCTGCAAGTTCTGCATGTAACCACATCCCAGTCTGTATGCTTGCTGTCTGTGCTCCTCATGAGCTCCTCATCGAATGTAGCATTTAGCAGCTGTTGGTCTAGAAACCCATAGCTAGGAAGGGAGAGGCTTTAAGAACCCAGAGCAGGGAGATCTGTAGGCGTGTCCTCTGTTGTTCCCAAAGTGGTCAGTGGGCTCTGTTATTAGCTCACTATTACTTAACAGAAGAATGCCATTCATAGAACAGAACTGCTTCAGTTTTGGTATTATAAAGATATAAAACATGGAAATGTTTAGGAATGTTTATGGGAAATGTAGGATCATCTCTCATTTTCAAACATATGACCAGTAATGGGATTAAAATCAAGAAGGAATATAATTTATGTGATTGAGCCACTGCATAGTTGAACTTGCTATTAAAGCCTTATTTCAATTTTATAGGAATTGGCTATTCATCATGGCTGGAGACTTCCTGAATATACCCTTTCCCAGGAGGGAGGACCTGCTCATAAGAGAGAATATACCACAATTTGCAGGCTAGAGTCATTTATGGAAACTGGTATTTATTTTTTGTAATTAAAAACATTTGCATATTAATCTCTGTTGTTGTATCTTCTCAAATATTTCTGTGGGATAATTGATAAGCTCCTTTTCTACTATCTCTAACTTCCTAAGGTTGAACTTAAGTGTGGATATTTGGTTGCAAACATCCGTAATCCCAGTGACTTCTGTGGGCTGAAGCAGGAGGATCATGAGTTTGAGGACACCTTGGCAACTTAGCAAGACCCTGGCTTAAAAAATAAATGGTTGGGAAGGTGGCTGAATGGTAAAGCACTCCTCAGTTCAATCTCCAGTACTGACTGGGGAAAAAAAGAAAGAAAGAAAAAGAGAAAAATACTAGTATTTCTTAATTTGATGTTTTTGAAAATCATAAGTTGTTATTGGAAACACATGGGCTCTGTACCTTAAATAATCTTCATTTCATTGATGTATTAGCAATTTAACTCATTTGGGAAGAAAAACCAGTAGTAAATCTCTCAAAGGTTCAACAGATATTCTAGAAAGTAGGACTAGAAGAAGTTTACATTTGAAAAAGAGGTAATTAATAAGAGAATAGATGGTCAAAAATTTGCAATGAGATAAAAATACAGTAGAAATTATCTTTTTGAACTGTAGTAACTTATGTGTTGTAAAGGACATGAACTATGTGGAAAAGCAGCCATTTAAATAAGTACTAGTGAGAATTTCTATGCTTATTTTATTTATCATGGAAAGTTTTCATCATTTTTCTTTTTTTGTATCAGGGATTGAACTCAGGAGTGCTTCAATGCTGAGCCACATCCCCAACCCTTTTTCATTTTGAGACATGGTCTCACTAAGTTGCTCAGGGCCTTGCTAAACTGGTGCTGCTTTTGAACTGCTGATCTTCTGGCCTCAGCCTCCTGAGCTGCTAAGATTATGAGTGTGTGCCATCACACCTGGCTCATCAATTTCAAAGTGACTCAAAGTGGGCTTTTACCTTGGTTGGATATTAGTTTCAAGTAACAGGCAGGTACTGTCTGCCCTTGAGAGGTGATGTAGCCATTACAGAAAACACTGGACCAGAGAAGCAGCCTCTCAACTTTGGGTTCTTGATGCAGGCCTTGATTTTTGAAGGTGAAGCAAATTACTTTGTCTCCCTTGGCTTCAGTTTTAAATCTATGAAACAAAAGTATGGAAGTAGCTATTTAAGGTATCTTTCAATTCCATCATTACCCGTGCCCTTCTTATTCATGCTAAAGAAGGAGATTGTACATAGTTGTCAGTGTAAAAGACTATAAATAGGTAATGAACGTTGAGAGAGAGGGATTATAATTCAAATGTATTTTGATAAATCTGAGTAATTGGTCAGAATTAAACCAAATGTTATTCATTACATCTTGGCATAGGGAAGTATAATGATTAAAGAAAAGCAGAAAGTATAGAAGGATCACAAGGTTCAAAGGCAGCCTCAGCAATTTAGTGAGGCTCTGAACAACTTGGCAAGACCCTGTCTCAAAATAAAACATATAAAGGGCCGAGGATTTGGCTCAGGGGTAAAGATACCAAAAAAGAAAAAGTTATTTGAGGGCTGGGGGTGTAGTCCAGTATTAGAATGCTTGCCTATCATGCATGAGGCACTGAGTACAATCCTCAGCATTGAAGAAAGAAGAGAAAAAAAAAAAAAAAGCAGGGACATATATATACATATATATTTTTTACAATAAATAGAGATGTTAAGTTGGTAAGAAAAATAGCCTAGAAGATAAAAACCACAATGCCTTGTTTATACATTGGATTATCTTCTATGGACGCTGATTTCTTTTCTAAATCTAGCATTTCTTTTTCTTTGTGTAGGAAAGGGAGCATCAAAGAAACAAGCCAAGAGAAATGCTGCTGAGAAATTTCTTGCCAAATTTAGTAATATTTCTCCAGAAAACCACATTTCTCTAGTGAGTATTCAGCAGACAGTTAGGGTATTAATTTGATTAAGCATTTCTTTCTGTAGGAAGCTTTCCTTGATCGATTGTTGTATAGATACTTCAGTCTTGAAGTTTTTAAGCAATCTTTTCATCTTTCACTTGCACATTACCCCAGTTTTAGCTGCTTTCTGTGTGTGAGCCAGAGTCACATGGGGTGAACAGGTAAGAGGACTTGAGACAGACAGTCAATTTAGAATAATATCTAAACATGATAGCCCAGGTAGGGTTGTACCTCTGTGGTAGAGTACGTGCATAGCATTTGTGAAGCCCTGGGTTTGATTCTCAGCACCAAAATAAATGAATGAAAAATGAATGAATGAATGAAAGAAAGAGATGATAGGCTGGTAGTACCCTTTTTTTGATAGGCCAGTAGTGCCATTTTTGCCTTCAAAGTGACAGCACATTTCTGTTTTTTGTTGGTTCATTCACTTATCCACTCAATAATCATTTAGTGTGCTTCTATTGTGTGTCAGTGTCTGTGCTGGGTACTGGGCTACAGGGAATAAACAGTCTCTGCCACTGAGGAGTTTACAGCCTGCTGGACAAGAGAAGATGCTACAGATAGGTCCTTATGGAGGGCAGTCTGGGAGCAGAGAAGAAGGTGACTGATCAAGACTGGGGTTTCAGGAAGCCTTCAAGGAGGAAGCAATGTCTGAAGCTGAGACAGCTAGGATTAAAATGAGGGGAAAGAATTTCAGAGAGAAGAAAAAGTTGTTCCAAGCCCCCAGAATGAAGCATCATATGCCTTCTAGGAACCCTAAAGGAGTTGTATGCCCAGAGCATAGTGTTAAAGGCAGGAGTCTCAAATAGTGCGGCCAGAGAGGGAAAGAGGGCTTACATCTTAATGAGACTGCAATACTAAGGAGACTGCACTTTATCCTGAAGATAGTACAAAATTGTTAAAGAATTTTAATTGGGGATGGACAGGGATTACTTTGTATGTTTAGAAAGGAAATCACATGACTGGTTTATGGTGAGTAAATGAATATTAGGATCAGAGAGACCTGTTAGAATGCTCTTATAGAAAGCAGACGAGAAACAGTGATCTAAACTAAGGTAGTGGCAAAGGAAATGGAAAGAAATAAGTAGATTCAAAAATTATTTAGAAGTGAAGAGCCATGATAACTGATTGGATATGGGAAATAAAGAAGAAGAGGGAAATAAGTATTTTTAGCTTGACAACTGAGTATATGGTGGCACCCTTCAATAATGTGCTGAACACACAATTTGACAGAGACAGGGCTTTTGAGATTGAAGTGTGCGTGGACTATCCAAGTGAAGATGCTGAGTAGGCAGCGTACAGCTGAAGGGATTAGACTGCACGTGCTATGTGACTTGAGGTTTTTGTGTTCCTGTCTGCTGATGTGAAGTTACAGCTATAACAGTGCCCTTACTGTTGAACCATGATAAAACAGAGGCTCAATTTGTAGGAAAAAAAATCAAAGATTATATACAAATAAGTAATATAATTTAGTTTTGCTTTTTTAAAATAGAAAAGTGTAAAACATTGTATTTGCTTTTTTAAAATTTGGATTATAGAAAATACCAAAATCACAAAGGATAGAATGAGTTTACAGATAGAATCTGTCCAACTGTCAAGACAGTTTCCAGTGCTAAACTCTTTCAGGCAATAATACATACTGCCTGAAATAATATATGTGTATATATTATAACAAACATAAGAGAAGCTTCTAAATTTATTTTCCCAAACCAATGTAACACAAATCCCCAAACCCAACAATAGCAAATCCTAACCAAAAACACTGGATTGATCTCCCTGATGGTGAAGTGACTTTGTAAAAGATTGAGTAGACCATTAAAAGAATAATATACCATACACAAGAAGGGTTGATTTCACAAATGCAAAGATATTTCAACATTAGTAAATGTGGTACTATAATTAACCACTTCAGTGGATAAGAGGAGAAGAAACATAGAATCCTCTCAATGGATATGGAAAAGTATTTGCTAAAACTCAGCAATCATTACTGATAAATTTTTTCAAAGTACTCAAAAACCATGATCACATGTTGATGCATTAAAGTCATTTCTATTAATATCACTAACACCATTTTAATCTGACTTTGTTCTAGAAGTACCAACTAATGTAATTAGACAAGAAAAAAATGTTAAGAAGTTGGAAATAAGAGGATATATAAATAATCATTAATTGTAAATAATATAACTATTATCACTGTGAAACCATAGAGAAAAATACTAGGAACAATGAGAATTCATCAAAGTAACTGATCATGAAGTTAATATACAAAATCAATAGCCTTCTCCTATATTTTGAGTTTTGAAGATTATAACCACAGTAGTTAAAAATAAAAAGATACAAGTTTCTGCCTCTGGGAAAGGGTCTAAGGTAGGGAGGAGATGAGGTCAGGGATTGTTACTTTTATACTATCTGATTTTCTTAGTGTGTGTGGGGTATCACTTTGATGAAAAAAGACTTATGATCCTTGATATCTCTGTCCACTTTAAAGAAAAATACACAATCTAACTTGAAGAAGTACACTAGAAAAAAGTCATTCATTTTCTTTATAAATAATATTAGCTGGAATAAAAAAGTGCCCATTTTCAATAGTAGAAAAGGGAGTAGTATGGTAGTAAACTTAAATGTGCAAAGACCATGTAACCATACTGAGGAATGTAATAGAAATTGAATAAATGAATGCTGCTTCCTTTTTTTTGAAAGGGAGACTCAGTATTGTACATATAAAAAAATAAATTGCAGTCTCACTCAAAATCTATGAGAATGCGTTTTGGATCTTGATGTAACTTCACTAAATTTATCTGGAAAAATAAACCCTCAATTGTAACCAAGAAAACCAGCGAGTACAGGGTGGGCTACAACCATACCAGAAAATAAAACTTAAAAAAACGGTAATTATGAAAACAGTTATAATGATTCAAGAATAGGCAGAAGACAGAATAAAGAATCTAGGTATAGATGCTAATGCACTTAGAAACATGTTATATGGCAACAGTGAAATTTCAAAAATCTGTGGTGTGAGGGTGGATTGATTATTCAGTAATGATGTAGAAATAGCATTCAGGTTTGGGGAAGGAGGGGACAAGTGTATATATTTATGTGTGTATTGTGACACATTTAGTTTGCTAACTTATTCCTACAGAAGAATAAATTTCAGATGGAAGAAATTTTTGAACTTGAGAATTGAGATTGTGTAAATATTAGAAACCAAGGTGGAGTTTTCCATTTTGCAAATTTTAGTAGGAAGAAAGCCTTTTTAAGCACAACTTAAAAGCTTAAAGTAGAAGATGGATAAATTTGATTAAATAAAACTTCCTACACAGCCAAAAATCTGTAAATAAAACCAAGAGAATAAAAACAAAGTGAGAAGAAATCGTCCTGAACACATGACTGTGCAATGACCGTTTATAATACAACATATAAAGCCTCGAAACACCAATGAAGAGGACAACTCAGTAGAAGGAAGCAGATGGTTGAAGAAAAGAAAGTGATCAGCTTCACTCATGCAAGATAGATGCTGTCACCTTTCAGACTGTCAAAAACTGCTGATACGAGAAAATGAGCAACACAGAAGAGTAAGCTTTCATTTTTGTTTAAGCAGATTTTTATGTGTGTGCGTGTGTGTGCGCACGTGCGTGTGCTTAGATATACATAGAACACTATGGAAAGATATTGAAGAAATATTTAACAATGAATACCTCTGGAGGGTGGAATAGAGGTCTTCAGAGCAGATGTGGTAATAAATTGTAATTTAAAAAAAAAATTTTTTTTTTTGGTGCTGTGGGATTGAACCCAGGACCTTGCACATGCCAAAGCAGGCTCTCTGCCACTGAGTTATATCTCCACTCCCTAAAAAACCAATTATTTTAAAAAGTTGAAATAAAGGATTGTAAACTTTCATGTAGTAAATTTAATAAGTTACTGAATTCTGTATCATCGTCATCCCTATGATCTTTTGAAAATTCCTTCATCTCCTTCATACGTAATAATAAAATAAGACAAAGATAGTAGCTCTATGTCGTAAAATGATTGTGTTGATTAATGGTGTGTGAAAGCAATTTGGAATGTGAAGCATTCTAAGAGTAGAGATGAAAAGGGAAGGATATAGGGGCGAATAAAGAGAAAAGGAAAAGGAGAAAGAAAAAGGGAAAAGTTAACCCAGGTTCTGGAAAGTAAGTCTTTTTGACATTCTGCCTTTCATTTGAGCTGCTTGAACCCAACTCACACATTTCACCTTTCTTTAATTTTTGTTTTAATTTCTGCTTTACAACTGTCGGTTATAGTGAATGGTATTTAATACCAAAAAATTGTGAATTTATGAAGATTGTTTCATATTGTAGTTTGTAGATTACTGTTAGGCATATTCAGTTGTTTGCAGATTTTCTTATTATGCTCTCTAATATCGTATACCTCATAAGGTTACCATCAGAAAATTTAACAGAGAAACCTTTGTACCACACTACAAAAAAATTTTAGGGTGTAATTTTTGTTTCTCTAGTATGACATAGATACCTCTAGGTTTCCAAAATTGCCTCTTAGATAAAAGGCAGCATCAACTTGATCAAAAGAGAGTTAGAAAAATAATTCATTAAATGTCTGAACAATTTCTACCTCTAATATTATTATACAAAAATATTTTTATGTACTTAGCTATGTTTTACTTAGTGGGTTTTTTTAATATCATGGTATTGTTAGTGTTGTCTAGTTAAAATTGGAAAGATAACCTCATGGTACCCATTTAAATATGCTCTATGAAGTATTAAATGTGTGTGCTTAATATTTTTAAGTATACTGGTCCTGGTGTTAGAATATAGGCCAAGTGAAGCATATAAATATTCATCTCTGTTTTTCAGACAAATGTAGTAGGACATTCTTTAGGATGCACTTGGCATTCCTTGAGGAATTCTCCTGGTGAAAAGATCAACTTATTGAAAAGAAGTCTCCTTAGTCTTCCAAATACAGATTACATCCAGCTGCTTAGTGAAATTGCAAAGGAACAAGGTTTTAGCATAACATATTTGGATATAGGTATGATATTTTTCTTTGTCTCATCCCAAGACATGTTTGGAGTTTGTTTTGTTTTGTTTTTGTTCTTTTTTTCCTTTTTTTAATATTTGTTTTTAAAATGTGTTTGAAAAAACAAGAATTTGTTTTAATTTATTATTTCATTGATCAAGGATTCTAACTATATAATTGACAGAGCAATATTATATATAATTGATATGTCTAATTCTTGTGGATAATAATAATAGCTAACAGAGTTTTAATAATAAAATCAATAGCTGAAAGTTTTAGTTTAGCTGTGTTCCAGGCACTTTACTAAGGACATTACATGTTATCAGTTAATGAATCTTTAGCTCTGTGAAGTGGTTCTATTCTTCTTATTTGTAAGTGAAGAAAGTAAGGCATAGAAAGGTTGAGAAACCAACTCAAGACCACATAACTAGTCAGTGGTAGAACAAGATTACAGGAAGAGTCCCAGCAGATTCCCTGGCTGTTAGACTAGTCTGTTGGGCAGCTTGGCAAATGAAAAGACACCCCAGTTTGTAGCACAAGTACTTTGTGTCTCCACTTAATTACTGAGTGCCAATTTAGTGCAGTAAATGGAGAAAGGTCAATTTATAGCTAATCCCATACCAGCTACCATCTATTACATTTTCCCTAATTTGTTGTCTTTTATATAGACATAGAGGGACAGGGAGGAAAGCAAGCCAGCGTGGGCTTCCTTTTAATTCAATTTGTAAAGCTGGGTGTGTGTGTATGTGCATTTGGTATCTTGATTTAACATCAGCATTCACTGTAAAGAATTTGATATCCCTGCTCCAAACTCAGTGAGATGTAAGGACCCAGCTGTCAGAAGAAATACTGGCACTGGGAAATTAGAGTGGCTAGGGGCTGAAAGAACTTATGATGTTCTCTGCTACTTTGGAATTAAGTAATGAGTCATGCATTATCTTAATAAACCAAGACTGTTGCAGAACCTGGGAAGTTCATGAAGAAAGATGGTCAGAAAAGGTGGCTGATGAAAATCCACTCATTCAGTAAATATTTATTAGTGTTCATAGCTTGTTGAGAGTTTGGGATACAGAGATGAATGAGGTACATCTTGAATAGGACTATGGAGGATACTGAATCTGGGAAAAGAAGGAAACTTGAGATGAATTTTTTGAATTATGAATTAATAATTCCTTTGAAACATACTGATTTGAAGAACTAATTCATTCTTGTAAATATAGAACTAGCTTTTGGCTAGCTTTTTTTTTTTGAGAAAGGGTTTCACTAAGTTGCTTAGGGACTTGCTAAGTAGCTGAGGCTGGCTTTGAACTTGTGATCTTTCTGCCTTAGCCTCCTGAGGCACTGGGAATACAGGCGTGTGCCACCATGCCGTGCTTCTTTTAGCTCTCTTTTATTAAGCTATCTTCGAAGAAAATGTGTAAATGATTCACAAACACTTGAAGATGTTCAGCATCATTAGTCAATAGGGAACTACAAGTCAAAACTACAATGAGGTACTGCTTCATACACACTAGGCTGGCTATAATCAAAACAATACAAAATAGCAAGTGCCTAGAAGAGTGGGGAGATTGGAACCTCATACATTGATGATGGAATATAAAATGGTTTAGCCACCATGGGAAAACTTTAATTCCTCAAATTAATTGCCAGCAATTTCACACGTAGACATATACCCCAAAGAATTGAAAACTGGTATTCAAACAAATAACCAGTACACACATGTTCATAGCAGCACTCTTTACAAGAGCAAAAAAGTAGAAGTGACCCAAATGTCCATCAATGAATAAATGGACTTGTAGACTACACGCAATGGAATATTATTCAGCCATAAAAAGGAGTGAAGTTCTAATACATGCTACAGCATGATAGTGAAAAACCTCCTGCTGAGTGAAAGAAGCCAGACTCCAAAGGCTACACATATGATTCCATTTATATGAACTATCCAGAAAAGGGTAATCCATAGAGTTGGACAGATTGTTGATTGCCAAGAGTGAGGGAGGAAGAATGGAGAGTAATAGCTTAATGGGTACAGGATGTCCTTCTGGGGTGATAAAGATGTTTTACAACTGGATAGAGCGGGTACTTGGAATCACTGTAAATGTGTTGGATGCCACTGAGTTGTTCATTTCAAAATGGGTGATTTTTATGTGAACTTTACTTAAATTTTGGGGGAAAAATAGATGCTAGAGCTAGAAAAAAAAAGTATCTTCATTAAATAGTCTCACTTTGTCTGGATATTTTCCTAAATTGACTAGCTAAAAGAGTGACATTTAATCATGACTATTTTGAGTAAGTCATACTTCATATTTAAAGTTTGCTTCTTCAGAACCCTTTCTTATTTCACCAGCTTCAGAAGAGGGACTCATCAGTTGATGAGAAGTATATGTATTTCCTGCGTTTAAGTATTTCTGAAACACCAGAGCAGAGCCTCTGCACTGACTTAAAGCCCAAGAACAGGAAGGCACGTGGGAAGGCTTTCCCTGAACCTGGTTGTGTCTTGAGATGCATACTGAAAAAATGACTTCCTGTTGAAAAACTGTGTCTCTAGTCCTCTAGCAAATTGCTCTTTTCCTCTTAAGGAAGTTGCTATAGTTCAGCACTTTGCAATCCTCAATTAGTCACGTTAGAGTCTCGTCAGAAGCATGTTTGAAATGCAGGAGAGAGCTACCTCCAACCCCAGCCCCACGCTTCTGATGGAGTGGGCTAGTGTTGAGTCCTAGATACCTGCATTCCTCTGAAGTTCCATCAGGTGATTTTGCAGCTGTTATGTTTCAGAAATGCTGTGGCTGAACAGCCATTTCCATTGTGATGCTGGGGTTCAGACCCAGGGCTTCGCACATGCTAGGCAAGCGCTCTCTCACTGAGCTACATCCCCAGCCTTTTTTTATTTTGAGACAGTCTCACTGAGTTGTGCAGCTGGGTCTTAAACTTAAGATCCTCCTGCCTTAACCTCCCCAAGTTGCTGGGATTACAGGCGTGCGCTACCACACCTGATTCATCCCAGTTTTTGTTTGTAAAAGCATAACAGAAATTATGGGTGGAGTAGTGTACTGTGGATGCTACAAGAGAAAGACAAAACCAGAAATGATTGTTTTATAAAGGATCTGCTTTCTACACAGTTGGCACTAATCATCACGTTTGCTTGTGTCGTTACAGAAGAACTAAGTGCCAACGGGCAGTATCAGTGTCTCGCCGAACTGTCAACCAGTCCTATCACGGTCTGTCATGGCTCGGGCATCTCCTGTGGCAACGCACAGAGTGACGCAGCTCACAATGCTTTGCAGTATTTAAAGATCATAGCAGAGAGAAAGTGAACTTAGGGCAACTTAGAAAGGCCTTCAGCAGCAGTTAGAAACTTCCCCTCGCACTCCTTCCCCAGTAAAACTTTTAGAGTAACGTTTGAGTTTGTGTGTTGTTTCCACATCTCCTCACATTCCATCAACTCCCCGGTTTTGAGTATCTCCTTGCAGTTACTATTGAGCTCTTTTTAATAAATTCAACTTTGTATTGGTATATTGTCTTTATAAACTTTGTACCACGAGGCAGAGTGTAGCACCCATTTTTCATGGCCAGGCACATTCGAGGAAGAAGTTGCATGTTTGATGATGATGATGAAGAAGAAAAAAAGAAATAAAATTACTGCTAGCAACAGTATTACTGGTGCTTAAACTCAATTTTTTTTTTTTTTTTTGTGAAAGACTTTGTAAAGGAAGAACTTTAGGATTAGGAATTGAGAGACAGCATTAACTGGCTTTTATTGAATGTGATTGTTACATTTCAGGGAACATGATTGGTCTGTGTATTTGAAACCATGTAATAAAGATCCATGTTAATAATGGGGTTCTGCTCATTTTATTAAAGAGCTACTGACCTGACTTTGGCCCATTCTTATGAGTAACATTTTAATATGGATCATCTGTTATCTACATAACTATGGTTTACTTCTGAAAGTCAAAGGTAAAAGAACCTATGTCCTAAACAAAATTTATCAACATGTATGTGATGAGTCACTTTCTGTAAGCATATGCAACATTGTATTTTTCATTGACATAACTATTCTTTGATGAATTAGTAGTTGAGAAATCGTTAGTGGTATTACCAAACAACCCTGAAACCTTTCAAATAAGCACGTGTAATGATTTCCCTTTGTTATGCAGTTTCATTATTCTCAAAGGGTTCCACTCAGGTATGATTCTTTTCTAGACAGAATATACTACCTTCTATAGGATTATATACTACCTACTGTAGGACTAACACTTGAGACGGTTGCAACTTCCTGTCATTGCTCATGGTCTGCTTTCTGTGCATGGCTCTCCCGAGCTCTGCTCTGAACACAGGGCCAACAGACTTCCATCTCAGGTACAAAGCTAGCTCTAGCTGGTGCTGACAGAGGAAAGACTCAAGGTGTCACATAGAAATATGGAGAGTAAAATAAAAATAAAAAAATGTGAGACTTATCTTCTGTTATCTTAATTACTCATTGCTTTGTTTGAAACATGCTTACAATGTGCACTTAACACAGTTCCACGCTACAATTACATCATGGCAATTTAGGGCTTTTGTTTTTTTGGTGAGGTTAAGGAATGACTTAAAGACTGGAGACAAAGTTTAGGCATAAGCAGGATCTTGTGGGTTTTCTATAAGAAAATAGATTTTCGGGGCTGGAGTGGTGACTCAGCGGTTACAGTGCTTGTGCTTGCCCGACATCCACGAGTACACAGGTTCAAACCCCAGCACCACGTATACAACTAAGTGTTGGAGTAACTGTCCTTCTCTCTTAAAAAAAAAAAAAAAAAAAAAAAAAAAAAAAAAAAAAACAGATTCTTCCTGGGAATTTTGTACCTGGTTCTCCAGCCTTCTGGTTTACAGGATGACTCCCCTGACTGGTAGGTAGAATACATAACCCATAGCATACTGCGACAGTGCAGTTAAAACTTTCACCACTAGTGAACTGGGATGGCACACCAACGGAGAGGACAGCTCTGGTAGGCACAAGGTGGCAGGTGGCTGAGAAATACAAGGAAACAGTAACTAAGGACAGTGGAACAGATGGACTATTGCTAAGCTCAATCAGTACCTTGGAAAAAGATAAAAGAACAGAAGTGATTAGTTGGCAGGTGGAAGTTAAGTGTGAAAGCCTCCGTGAGAGCATATAATGAGAATCTCACCTCATGAAGCAAGTGGAGAGAAAACAGGACCAGGCCCAGCACTGAATGGTCAAACTAGTAGTAGTCTAAAGAAGTGAAAACTCACCAACTTCAGCAGGTCTGCTCTGCTGAGATAAAGGCCTGGTTGGGAGAAATGGAACCTTGACACAAGAGAGACCATTGGGATGATGAACCTGAAAATTTGAATCCTCAGGCTTCCTGAAGCCTGTAAGGCTATATAGCAGTGCCCCCTCTTCTCTGAGGCGGGCTAGTGTGCCCGCTGCTTTGCTTAAAGACAGTGAAAACAGCTCTCTCTCAGGGCAACACATGCAGTCCTTAGGATCTACCACCACTTTCCCTCTTGAAATTAAGCCAACACAAAGGGGTTAAATCTTAACCCAATAAGAGACACACAGATCTGATAAGGTTGGGGGGAGAGGATATACCCCCAAAGAACCGTAGGGCCTGACTGACACATGCCAGCAGGGGCATGGAGAATGTGCAGGTCTCAACATTGGCAGGGCTTCACTGTGGGGGTGAGGGGTCGGAGTAGAGATCCATACATAAAGTTGAACAGAGAGATTTTATATTCCCAGGCTATTACACTTAACATCCTGGCAAGGGTTGGGGCAGTGACACAAACATGCAGTTAGGGTACCTCCTAAAAATATGGAAAAAATGAGCAACATTCAAGCATGGCCTGGTGGATGTGATCATGCTAATGTACTATGGGAAACTGGAAAAGCCACCGAATGGCTGCATTCCGTAGGAGGGCCCAGAAGATACTCCAGTTGCCAAAGCGTGAAGCAGAGAAGCTCAGCACCACTTCTCCTTGTTGGCAATGGTAATCATCAGAGGCCAGATGAACACAACTATAGCAACTGTTAAGTCCAGCATTCCAGCTGGAAAGACACTGGGACAGTCAATAGAACATGTAAAGTAGATGGTCAGTCAGCAAAGGTTCTGGTCAATCTGTACAATGAAAAAAATCAATTTAGCAAGCCGCTGGGATTACAGGTGGGTTGAAAGGTCTTACATGAATACATTTGCTTAAAGCCAAGCATTCTGAGTGAAGCATGGTGGTGCATATCTGTAATCCCAGTGGCTCGGGAGGTTGAGGCAGGAGGATTACAGATTCTAAGCCAGCCTCAGCAGTTTATGAGGCCCTAAGAAACTTAGCAAGACCCTCAAAGTAAAAAACAGAAAGGGTTGGGGATGTAGCTTAGTGGCTAAGCTCTGTTGGGTTTAATCTCCAGTACCAAAAAAAAAAAAAAAGGAAAAAAATCAGAAGGCCAAGAGGAGTCACCCCCAAAACCCCCAAAAGGTCATGTTCTTTTGACCAATTTCCACACCTGAGCCAGTTGTTGGACCCAGAGCCATTAACTAAAAGAGAATCCAAGTCTATAGGCAAAAAAGATCTTGTAATACCTCAAGTACGCACAATAATGATTGCCCCTGTTCTACAAAAGTGACCAAAGGTCCATGAAATGGAAATGCTAAATTTCTTTGTGTCTGGATTAAAAATCAGACCAAATTAGGTTGAGGGCCCTGAGACCAAGACCAGCTCACAATATATCCACAGACCCACCCAGTCTCTGAGTGTACAATCGCAATAAACATACTTGATTAGTGGTAGAAGTCTCACATTGGCTCCTTGGCCTGCATGGTAAGTGATACAGTGATAAAGAAAAAGCTTCAGAAAACTTACTCCTTCCCAAAACCAAGACAGTAAATAAAAAATTAAGTCACATTCCAGGAAATGGCAGAAATTAATGCCATTTAATTGGAGTGATGGTCCATATCATATATCCATTTAATTCACCAGTCTGAACCCTATCCACGGTCACACTTTCTTTAGGATTCCTGTCTGCAATCCCTGGGTAACAAAATCCTGACCCTTCTGCTTCAATTTAAGACAATTGAAAGGGCCAATAAGCTTCAGAGTTGTCCGTGGGATCAACTGAGAATTTTGTTGACACTATCACAACCCAATTCCTCCTCTTGATTTCTTTCCTTTCCTTCCACAAGTGGTGATCTCCAAAACATTTTCTAATACACTGCTGCCCACTGTCTCCTCAGATTCTCTTCCCTCAGAGCCCAACCTGAGATGTAGTTATAATTTAGTGAAAAAAGACAATAGAAAAATCACATAAACACAACTTATAAACCATAAAATGACAACTCGATGACACACTGGTTTTTCATTAGATCACATATTTTTGCCATTCATTAAAATTCTGAGAGAGGGGCTGGAGCAGTGGCTCAGTGGTTTCAGCACTTGCCTGGCAAGCACGAGGACCCGGGTTCAAACCCCAGCACCACGTACACAACTAAGTGTCAAGCAACTAAAGCCATGTGAAAAACTAAATAAAGTTGTTTCTCTCTTTCTCTGTCTCTCTCACTGTCCCTCTCTCTTTAAAAAAAAAAAATTCTGAGAGAAAGGAAAAGTTACGAGTTTATAGCCAGTTTTTCTTTTGCAGGTCTCTGAAGGTGGTATATGTGCTGCTTTTTGTATATTTGTATGTGCATATTTGTATTTTAGAAGATTCCTCATGACATTATCCAAAGAATATGTAGGAAATGAAATAGAAATTACTAAAGGGCAAAGTCCACTCTAAGTAGTGATGAATCCAGAATAGCACTGTACCTCAAGGTCCAAGGAAGTTAAAAATGATGAAAGAGCTCATATTGTAAACGAATTCTAAAAAGAAAGGACTCAAAACCTGAAAGTTTCAATGTTAGAACTAAGCAACAGCTCTTAATAGAGGGGAAAATTTTTTCATTTTAATGCATTAGAACAAAGTTGTACCTAAAAACATGATAAATTTGTGGAAATCATTGAGGATATATCTATGCTGAAGATTTTATTAGCTTGACATTTTCAGATTGGCAGCAGACTGTAATGACTTTTTGCTACATATAAGGCTGATACAAAAAAGGGGGAAGTTTGGGCTTCATGGAAGTTAACAATAAATCAAAAACTGCATTATTTGTATTTAATTTGCTACTGAGTTCTTCATTTCCTTTTGTAATTCTTCAGGTTAAGATTGATCAAAAAGGCCATCTAGAGGTTAGAGCGGTGGCTTAGCAGTTACAGTGCTTGCCTGGCATGAGCGAGGACGTGGGTTCAAACCCCAGCACCACGTATACAACAAAGTGTTGGAGCAACCAAAACCACATGAAAAGCTAACTAAAATTCTCTTTCTCATTGTCCCTCTCTAAGAAAAAAAAAGAGGGGGGTCATCTAAGCCACATTTGGTGGCTTACGCCTGCAGTCCTCGCTACTCAGGAGGCTGAGGTAGAACAATGGCAGTTCAAGGTCAGCCTCAGCACTTAGCAAGACCCTGTCTCAGTGGAAGATGAAGAAAGGACTGAGGCTGTTGTTCAGTAGTAGAGCACTTGCTTAGCATTTGTGAGGCGCTGGGTTCAAGCACCAGTACAGCATAAAATTAAAGTAAAAAAACAGTGTATAATGAAGATCTGACAGTTATTCAGTTAATCTGAAAGGGCAAATTAGAAGAAATGGAGTATGTCTTCTGCTTTTTGTTCAGGTTGGGTGGGAGCAGGGTATAGTGGAGAGAAGAGCTGAAGAAGCTGGTTTTTCTTCCTGTGCTAACCTCAGTGAGTGAATAGCAGTCAATGTGTCTATGACATTTTGTGCTAGTAGATATAACTAAGGTTTGCGAAAGGTTTGTAAATAACTCTGCAAAAAAAGAAACAACCTCTTTTTAAGTATCTGAGCTAAAACCAGGGAAAGGCTAGGACTTAGATTGTCTCCAGTTATAACATTGTTTTTTTTTTTTTTTTTAATAAGAGAAGCAGGGCTGGAGCGGTGGCTCAGCGGTTTCGGCGCTTGCCTGGTAAGCACAAAGACCCGGGTTCAAACCCCAGCACCACATACACAACTGAGTGTTGGAGCAACTAAGGCCATGTGAAAAACTAAATAAAGTTGTCCCTCTCTCTTTAAAAAAAAAAAAAAAAATAAGAGAAGCAGTTAATCTGTCACTCAGGTGACAGATTAAGAATTATATGCTAGAATAAGTGTTGGGTGCTATTACAAATATTTCTTTTGCTATGTCTGAGCTGTGCCTTCACTCTAGTCCGGTCTCCTGTATGGTCAGGTGATGTGGAACTGCACAGTATTTATTAATTTGAAATTCAGAAAAAGATTGCTTAATTGCTTAATTTTATTCATTTTGAATTATATTTCTTTATCTAAGAGAGGAAGAGTGAGAGAGAGAGAGAGAAGCAATTTTATTTTATTTTAAAGAGAGAGGGACAATGAGAGAGAAAGTCAATTTTATTCGTGTGTCCTTCGTTGCTTCAACACTTCATTGTGTACGTGGTGATGGGGTTTGAACTCACATACTCGCCCATGCCAGGCGAGTGCCTTAACCGCTGAGCCACTGCTCCAGCCCCTTGTCTTATATATCCAGTTAAGGAAGGTACATTTTAAAGATAACATTTCTGCATGGAAACTTCCAAAGGGAGGCACCTGGACTAGGAGAGCAGATATTCGGTAGCATGGCAGGCCAGGGGTCCTAAGACCAAGACTGAAACTCCCCTGAGGGACTGCATGTGTCTGGTGGGGTAAGGCAGCTTTCCCATGACACAGGCCAAGTAAAACAAGTGTGATTGAAAAGTTACACGTAGGATATGGGTCTAGAGCTAGATTCCTCTTTTTTTTTTGGTACTAGGGATTTCACACAGAGGTGCTTTTCCACTGTGTTACATCCCAGCCCCCCCTTTCTTTGTTTTTTTGTTTTTGTTTTGAGACAGGGTCTCACCAAGTTGCTCAGGGCTGTATTAAGTTGCTGAGGCTGGCCTTGAACTTGTGATTCTCCTGTCTCAGCCTCCCTAGTTGTTGGGATTACAGGTGTGCGCCACCACAACCAGTCCCTCCTCACTAATTCCTATCTTGTAAATTTTACAAAAGCTTATAGCAACTTGAACTCCTGCTACAGCTTCATAGAGTCAGAAACCCTGTAGCTCACTGAAGCCTCCTTCTGAATGGGCAAAATGGGGAAATCATATTTTTGGTCATGTACACTAGGGGGTGAACACATAATTGTAAATGGAATACAAAACTGAGAACTGGGTAGGTAGAGTGATCCTCTGAAAAGAGCACTGCACTTAATGCAACAGCTGAGTCCTGGAGGACTCTGATAAAGGGAGGGAGTTGTTTCTGTTTATCAGTCAAGAGGAGCTGCCAGGGCTGCAGTTCTGCAATGCAATAAGCCCAGCTGCATTGCCATTACGGAATTCTTTCTTTCTCTCTTTTCTTCTTCTTTTATTTTCTTCTTCTTTTTCTTTTTCTTTTTTTTTTTTTTTTTGAGAGAGTGAGAAAGAGATAATCAATTTTATTTAGTTTTTCATGTGGTTTTAGGTGCTCTGAGACTTTGTGTGTGTGTCGGTGTTGGGGTTGGAACTCACATCCTCGTGCATGACAGGCAAGTGCCATAGCTGTTGAGCCACTGCTCCAGCCCTGTACTTTTTTTTTTTAGCATTATTTCAAATACTGCATATCAATTACATTCTACTATTTAAAATTCACATAATACTGATTTGCATAAAATGTGACCACATTCTACACTGAACTAATGGTTGGCTAAGACCCCACCTTGGGGGTGGAATAGTAATTATTTATTAAATAACAAGACTAAACTGTGTGATTGAGAGTGAGTGCAGAGCGGAGCCACAGGCTTTTCAAGCCTTAGGGAGCAAGCAGGTGCCAGGAGGGAGTGTGAGAAGAGTGCGGGAGAGTTCGCCGGGCGAGCAGGGGCTTAGTCAACTGTGGCTGAAACAAAGTGTAAAGCAATTTAACCGTGATGTAGTTTAAATTAGAGGCCTCATTTTTTAATAGTATTTGAAGTGGCCCTAAACTCTCGTTTTCTAAGAACAAAGAACAACGAACCACGTTTCATACCGCCAGATGAACTGACCCTTAGTAAATAAATAGCCAATCAGGAGCTGAGGAGTCAATTCCTAACATACCAACCTATATATGGTGAAGTCCGAGACAAAGGGTACCATGGCTGATAGCAATATATCATATATGTTAGAAGATCAACCAATCCTGTATTCTGCTTTGTTTGAATTTCCCGCTTCACTGTGAAACCCTATAAAAGTATCCTGTATTGGGCTCGGGGGGCTCTCTCTCTCTCCCTGGACCCGCTGCATCCGTGATGGTGACGGAGAGAGCCCAGACTGGAGTCTGCATTAAACAACCCTCGTGTGTTTGCATCGGATTCGGCTCCTTGGTGGTCTTTGGGGACTAGAGACTCGGGCGTAACATGATCATGGTATGACCCTTTGTCACAGAGTCACTCATTAGGAATCTATAGGTTATGTAATGTTATTTGAGGGAAAGTAAAAACCTGCCCTAAGATTGTCTCTTCTACAATATTACTGTAAAAACTGACAACAAAAAAGAGTACTGGGATGGAAATCAAGAAACCTGATTTCTAGCTCTCTGCCATGGATGATTATCAATAGTAACAATGATGAGGAAAAGGAGAATGATAATTATACTAATGATAGGGTTTACCGAAACTAAGAGCCATGTGCCTTACGATGGGTTTAGTCTTTACAGGGTCTCTGCAAGTAGATAATATTATTTCTCTCTTATGAATGAGAAATATGAAATTTAGAGAAGTTAAGTGATTTATCCAGAGCTCCGAGGCTAAGCTAACGCAAAGCCCTCGTTCTTTTCACCATCCCACCTGATCAGCAGAGCCACTTTACCTCTCTGTGCTCTTTTAATGGATAATGCTCAAAAGCCTTAACTCCTGCAAACATAAAATGAATTGGGTCAACAGTTTTATTCCATGTATTAAACAATAAATTAAATAATAACCAGTAAGATGCCATGCCATTCCCAGTTCAAAGAGCATTTGTGAAACTAGGGTATTTATTTATAAGAGAATAAAATTGCTAGGTGAGATATGGAACTAAACTATGCTTAGGGTTATCTAAAGTGCAATAATAAAAATTATTTGCACTTTATCAGGAAAACAACAGTCTGCAGGTTAACATGCATCATCATAAGACTGGAATCATTAGTCAAGAATAAACAGTGAGGAAGAATCACAACCTCTGGGACAGGAGTCTCCTGTGTTTCTTCTTTGCTAGTAAAGCCACAAAACTTTTTCCTTTTTCTGAAGACCATGTCCTCATTATTGGATGGCATTGGGGACAAGGACCAAGCTTTCAGTAATCTGAGAGCAGCCTGGGCGGGCCTGGCACTCCAATCCCACTTCCATGCTGAGGATGTAGGGTGAACTTGTGGAGTGCAGGAGTTGGCTTTGGGTGGAACCAGAGGTGCTGTTCCTGTGACTGAAGTGAAAGACTGAGAGTCTGTCCCAGCAGCTGCCTTTGGTTCAGGAGCTCCCACCTTCTCTCCCTGAGCTGTATGGATTCCTCCATCTTGGTTTACTTCGAGAAAAAGGAAACTGAACACAGTAAAGTTGGACAACCTTGGCCACCTGAAAATCCCCCAGTGTGCAGGCCGAGACGCTTGATTCCACACAAATGGTTCCTCTTCCTGGGAACATCTGGTCCCTCTTTGTAGACACCTGTGGCATCACTGACATAGGAGGCGTGGTAATGCGGACTGGAGATCAGTTCTAGGTTCTCTCTGTTGGTTGGCCTGGGGTTTGGGAATTCCCTCTGGTTGTCTGCCTGGATTTTTGTTTTTATCGGTTACTGCCTCTTTTAAGAAAGAACAATGCTGTATTGATCTGATAGGTAGCATCTTGAGAAGGATCTTGGCTGGTCTGCTGTAAAGGTTCTCGTCTGTCAGCATTGGTTTGGGGCGTCCTTTCTGGTTGTCTGTCTCTGTTTCCTTTTTTTATTTTCTTTTTTTTGGTGTATCTGTTGCTGGCCCTTTAAGACATGGGCCATGCTACATTGATCTCACCAGTGGGCTCTGGGGAAGAAAAGATCTTGGCTGAATGGGCCACCTATAGGTATAGAAAGATAATTTACTGTAGCACAATCTGGCCTTTGAACAGTTTTTCTGAATTATTATCTTGGAGTTAGAGTTCATCTGTCAAGAGTTGAAGTATATGGAGAAGAATCTGTGTGTATAGGCATTTGTGCAGTTGCATGATAACAGTCAGAAATAAAGTTGAGGATGCAAAACACACAGCCTCTGGTGTACAATGATTGTGGGAAACCAGAAGAAAGGGTTAAAAAAAAAAAAAACCCAACGATTACAATCCTTTCAGTCCAGGGCTGACAGTCCTGCACTGTTTCTTGGCTTGACCCCAGGCAGCTGTAGATCATCACTGTGGGTGGACATCACCCTGGGCTGGGAAAAAAAAAAAACCCCAGGAAAGCTGCCTGGGTCATAGAAAAATGGGCAAAGAAAACCTGGCTTCTGTCCTGCCTCCCAGCCCCTTTGCCCATAGTGGGTGGTGGCTGCTGGACATGTCAGTATACCCTAGCACTATTAGTTTATGACCTGGGGATAGGAAGGCTCCCCTTTTAAGGTCTGACAGGACATCTCATGTGGTCAGACGATATCTATCACTGGGCCAGAGTAATTCCTGGTATGACAGTATCCCTCAAACTAAATGCATGGGAGACTGGCAGGATAAACAACTACCCACAGAAAAGAAACAGAAACTAAAGCCAATTTGTATTTTGTTGGAAGCCTCTGAAAAGGGATCTTCAAGGAAGCCTAAAAAAGGGATGGAAAGGGCCTCCTCCATTGAATATCAATATGTGTAATGTAAGAAGAGAGCCCCAAAGGAGTCTCTGGTTGATGGATGTGGGAAATTATCAGAAATCACTCATGTGAGCCAGACAGCAAACCCCCTACTCACTGTTTCGAAATCTACTGACTCAGGCCCTTATCAGAATCTATTGACTTGGGCCCTTATCAGCAAAATCGCACTCTACTACGGAAACTCTTGTTTTAACCATAAAACTGGAAACTTGGCTCCCTCTCCCTCCATTCCCTCTATAGCTACCCCAGCTTGTAAATGGCAGATGGGTCCCAGACTCCACTGGGGTTCCACCTCTGCAGGTTTCTCCCGAATAATCCTGGGTTACAGTTGAGCTGCTCTCCTCTTTTTTTTCCCTTCATTTCACCTCTTTCCTTACTCTGGGTACAATTGACAGTGGGGAACTCATGTAGGAGATAGGCCATAACATGGCTGTGGCATTTGAAAAATCATAAAGGACCACTAACCAGGAGACAGACCTCCCAAGGTGTGCAAGTTTGGGGGTTGTTTTGGAACCCACACACCTAATTCGTGTCTTCGAGTTACATAATTCATGTCTTCTAAAGTTGGGTAATTTTTTTTTTTTGAGAGAGGGACAGTGAGAAAGAGAAAGAAAGAATCTATTTTACTTAGTTTTTCATGTGGTTTTCATTGCTCCAACACTTTGTTGTGTATGTGGTGCTGGGATTTGAACGTGTATCCTCATGCATGCCAGGCAAGCACCGTAATCACTGAGCCACTGCTCCAGCCCTGAGTTGGGTAAATATTGAAACATATGTGTTTGACTTCCATCCATTAGATCTACTGGGCTCTTTCAAAAGTTTCTTCATTTAGTTCATTGCTCATCTGGAAGATTTCTCAAGATGAAATTATCATACTTCTAACTATGTCATCACTCCTCCAGGAATTTACTATTAGATCATCCTCCCTCCAGAAGTCTCCTTAGGGTCACATCATTGTTTCTTCAAAAAACCATTCACTTAGGTCATTGCTCCTGCAGCAGTCTCAGGATCAGGTTACCCCACCAGAAGTTCCTCAGTTGTATCACCACTCTTCCAGAAATCTCTGGGTTAGGTTATCTCTCTTCCTGAAGTCTCCTCAGTTAGCTTTGATTTTTATTTTGAGACAGCATTGCCACAACTGGCCTCAAACTTGAGACCCTCCTGCCTCGGCTTCTGAGGTTGTTGGGATTACAGGTATGTGCCAACATGCCTAGCTGACAGACTCTTTCTACCATAGAATGTCACACTAGGAAAGAGTTCAACTGTTAGTATCCGTGAGGCGGCAAAACTGTGCTACCTAATAAGAAGAATTAGTCATGTGACGGAACATTTTGGTCAATGACGGTGGTCCCATGAGATTGTAACAGAACTGAGAAATTCCTATCACCTAGCGACATAAGTGCACATTACTTATGTGTTTGTGGTGATGCTGGTGTAAGTAAACCCGTGCTAACAATTGTAAAAGTGTATGTAGCACATACAAGTAGGCAGTCCTTAACACTTGAAAAACAACATTATCACTGACTTACATATTTACTATAGTGTACATTTTAGCCTACTTTTTTTTTCAAGATAGAGGGACTGTGAGAGAGAGAGAGAGAGAATCAATTTTATTTCGTTTTTCGTGTGGTTTTCGTTGCTCCAGCACTTCATTGTATACATGGTGCTGGGGGTCGAACCCAGATCCTCATGCATGCCAGGCAAGTGCCGTAACCACTGAGCAACCTCTCCAGCCCCCATCATACTCCTACTTATTTAAAAAAAGTTTACTGTAAAACAGTGTGCAGCGTTTCAGAAGCAGCAGTCTCCCATACCTGGTATTCACCATGACCAGGGACTGAATCAAGATGCCACACACGGAGCGACGGACCTGTACCTCCTAGGTTTGTATAAGTACACACTGATGTTTGCACACAGACACTTCTCAGAATGTATCCCCATTGTTATGCTATGCATGATTGTAAGGGGGGAGAAGGTAGTTAAAGTGGTGTTTTCCAAAGGGTTCTGCTGAGCTAATCCTGTAAAGATTTTACACTCAACATATGCATCTTTCTGTTTTCACTTCTTCCCTAGTGTATTGATCTAACTCCTTCTGAATATATATTGTATCATATATTTCCACATATCAAGCTTCTAGAATGGTGCTATACACACAGGAGGTACAGATTTTTCACTGAGCTTTACAGTAGAGCTAGTAACAACTAGCGATTGTGTTTAACCACAGGAGCTTCAGCCCTCTGGTCACTAGGGGGCAACACAAGCATAGTTCTAATCCCAGCTGCTGGAATCCCCCAACAACAGTTCTTACACACCCTGTCCACCCAAACCACACCCAGGCTCAGGTAGAAGACATACCGTGCACTTCATGCCAGTGTGGCCAGGAGTTCAATGTAGAATCTTTTTTTTTTTTTTAAGAGAGAAGGACAGTGAGAGAGAGAGAGGAGAGAATCAATTTTTATTGAATTTTTCACATGGCTTTTGTTGCTCTGACACTTAGTTGTGCACGTGGGTGCTGGGGTTTGAACCCCGTGTTCTTGTGCATGCTGGGCAAGCGCTGTAACCGCCGAGCCACCACTCTAGCCCCTCAAGGTAGAATCTTGAAGATCTGTTCATTCAAGACTGATCAAGTTGGGATCTCACTGATCAACCATCTTGGATTTAGTAAAACTTGACAGAGTAAAACTCATGTAGGGGCATTTGTAGAGATGTATTGGGAAGGAGGGGCAGGGAGGGATAAGGGTGGGTAATTGGAGGTGCTCTTGGAGGTAAATCTCATTTTCAGAATATATATATTATGTTATATTATTTCATTAGAAGCTTGTTTGCTTGTTCAACAAATAAATTTCTTAAAAAAAAAAAAAAAAGAAAAGAAAAAGAAAAACCTCCCTTAGGCCTAAACACATGACCTGGATTTGAAGAAATGTTTTCCCTGCATCATTTAATTTTAGGACCTGTAAATATAACTGCTTTTTTACATGCATTACATAATTCTAAATCAATTTACTGAGGTAATAAAAGATAATTAGGTTAATATACACTGCTCCAAAGGGTTTCTGATCAAGGACTGAATTTTCTTTCATTTGAAATGAGGTCAGTGTTTAATTATGCAAGTTAAATAATCTTGACTTTTCTCTTGAAGGAAGCCTGAGACAGGAGGGAAATTTCCTTTTCATAAAGTGAGAAACAAGCTGTTTCTTACACCTATACCCATTAGTTTGACATTCTAATTTGAGGTAATTAACATCTTTAGGTACAAAGAATCTTCCTCTTGGAAGGACTGAATTGACCCTCTGTACAGTATGGTAAAATCTGAAGGGAAAGTCCTATTGTATATCGAGTGGGCATTTGTTTACTTGTTTCCCTGTGAAAGCATCTTTTCTGGAAAATTCCTCTTTACAAAAAAATAAAAACAAAACAAACTGCAAGTCAAGCTCCTGCTCATTCCTCTCACTTCACTTCCCAGGCCTGTTTCCAGCATGTGACCTTCATCTACCTTTCCCATCTAATGATGTAAATGAACCAAGACGGCAGGGGGTCCAGTATTCAGTGACCAGGGCCCTGACAAAGTCTCCCTTTACCCTGCATGGGGCAGCACCTAGTTGAAGGGGGCTCCCTCCTGAGGGAGTGTGGGAATGCCACCCGAGAGCTTCCTCAGGAAGAGAGGGGTTGGGAGAGACAAGCAGGGCAGGAGCCCATGGGGCAGCAGATGCCTGGGCAAGCCAGACTTGCTGGTGGGTGCAGACACTGGGCTCCTCCCTGCCCCTGCTCCTGAGGAGGAGGCGGAAGCAGCTGAAAGGGTCCACTCCAGCATCTGGAGGCAGCCCCAGAATTCAGGAGGTGCCTTGAGGAACCAGGTTGCTGGGCCGGAAGGTGGGCCACTGGGCGTGGGAGGGAGGTCTGATCCCTGATCAAGAGGCTTAGCACAGGGAATTAATTGGGAGGCAAATGGGTGGCTCCTGTTCTTTGGAGCCTAAAGTTTCTGTAATGTGAGGTTCATACGTTGCTTAGGTTGTGTATTAAATATGCTGCATATGTTGCTTTTAAAGCATGGGGCACAGAGGCTTTCAGTAAATTGTTATTGTTGTATAAATATTGAATGCATTTAATTGGGGAGTGCTGCTCTTTAGATGGAAACAGAAAGCCTACTTGCATTACGCTAATAGACCCTAAAATGACTTTTCAAGAATTTCACAATCATAAGTTTTGAACACTTATCCAAGAATTATGTTTTACTTCTTTATCAGTTTAGATGTTAATTCTTAATAGCCCTTTATATATTTTTCGTAAAGAAATGTCTGTGTGTGTGTGTGTCTGTGTGCGTATGTGTGTGTGTACGCGCGTGTCTGTGCTAGTGGAACAAGCATGGTTATTTGGCCTTGAGAGAAGAAATCTTCCCTTAGTTTTCTCAATAATTAACCCTATGTGAAAATGCTTTTCAGGAACAGGCAAACAGAAATGTTTCTTCCAAAAGCAATCGTTGCTGTGGAGAACTGGGATTTAAATAACAGATTACAGAATTAGATAAAAATCCTAACATCCCTGTCACTTAAAAATTTGGAGCTGGGACTGGAGCAGTGACTGATTTTGGCACTTGCCCTGCATGAGCCAGGATGTGGGTTCAAACCCAGGCACCACATACACAAAGAAGGGTTGAAACAACGAAAGCCACATGAAAAATTAAAATTGATTCTCTTTCTCTCTGTCCCTCTCTTAAAAAAAAAAAAAAAAAAAAAGGAGCTACCCAAATTAAGAGAGCTGGTAGTTGACTGGAATCCATAGCATTCAGACTTTTGTAGACCTTAGTCATTGGTGGTGCTGAAAGCTAACATTTTTCCAAGGGGAGGGGTAGATCTATGAATCTGGAGAAAAAGCTACCACTGCAGTTGACATTGGCCAGAGGCAGTACTGACACAGGAGTAGGAGAGCAAAATGGCTAGGTAGTCAGGACCATGGGCCCCATTCTACCACACCTAGAAGGTGGCCAGTAGAGAGTGATTGACAGGTGTAAAAATCAGAAACCATGGGTATAAATCCAGGTGCGGGTGCTCAAAAAGGTAGCCAGACTTAAGAACGGCTGAGCAAACACCTTTATTGGGATTGGCAACTCCTGGGCCTATTGGGTGATGCAAGGACCCCCCCACCTCAAGATGGCGCTTAAGGACCTTCTCTTCCGGATCCTAACCTTCCCCAGGGCACGAACATGTACCCAATAGTGTCCCTACACACCCATCTCCGTGACCACGGGCCAATCAGTACCTGCCCCCTGTCCTTGGCCACCTAACCCCCATGGAAGCCCCCTATCCAGCCCTATAAAAGTGTTTGCAGTCTTCATTGAAGAAATCTTTGATTTCCCTTGTTAGGTTAATTCCCAAATATTTTTTTTTTGAAGCTATCTTGAAAGGAACTGAATTCCTGACTTCTTCTTCAGTCCTGTTAATATTGGTATAAAGGAAAGCTATTGATTTGTGTGTT
>PVKS010011029.1:0-58081 GCA_004027875.1 Aplodontia rufa
GATGGTGGACAGTGGTGTAATGATTCAGAGCTGGATTCAAACCCTGTCTGCAGATGCTGTGGCACATGGGAACTTGGACGCCTCGTTCTCTCCGAGCCCCAAGCCTCTCCTCCAGGAAATGGGTTAGTAGGGATGCTGTGAGCATCGCTTGGCATGTATGCCCAGCACTGACTCAATGGCAGCAGGTGCAAAGCTGAGGCACTGTGGCTGTCACCGTCAGCCTGATTACAGGCAGTGGAGGCAGATCCTGGAATAATCCCTAAGCCATCAGCACCCACCATCTCAGTGTTACGTGACAGGATGCTCAGGGGGCAGCAGAGGTGTCTTGGTTTTCAAGGGTCTCTTCTCCACTCCACTTGTCACGGCTAGGAATTCCGGTTCCATCCTTGGATAATCACACCTTACCCTTTGCCCTGGGAAGTTGGCATTGCATTCCTCTGATTCTAAATGGGATAGAGTGTAGAACGGCACATTTTCCATGTGAAGGAGTGTGGGGGAGTGGAGAATGCAGACGGATGATCCATTTGCAGAGAAGACAGAGGGGCTGTGGAGAGCAAGGAAGGGAAAGATGGAGAGAGACACAGAGCCTCTCAGAACTGCTGCCTCAGTTTCTGATATGGGTTTCGGTTCCCCAAAGCCTCTCCGACTTGAATATTCTGAGTTATGCTTACACCTTTCCTGCAAATCTCCCTCTCTGGATGAAGCCAGGTGGAGTGGGTTTCTATTATTTCCAACCAACCAGAGCTGGGCTAAAACAGATGAGGGTCTATTTTCAGATAATTGGACCCAAGAGGCCGGAGACAAGCATGCAACCAACATATTTGTGAAAAATGCAAAGACATTTACATGCTCATTCTCGGAAAGAGGTCCTATTTGCCCCTGCAAGATAAAGCACCTTTTAAAAAAATGAAGAAAAGTCAGCAACAGCCATGCCACCGACTTCAGTACTGAGCCAGGTCCGAATGACACTGAGTGTGACCCAATGACCTACATCCAACAGCATGCAGCATTTTTAGGGCGGATGGTGCAAGAGTTTGAGCACACAAAAGAAAAGGGGATTTGCAATCTAGTTTCCAACAAAGCAAGAGATGCTAAAGCACAGCGGATGATAAGGCTTAGGAGCTCGCAGGATCTGCAATGCGTCCCCTGCCCCTCACGCTGCCTGTGTCTGAAGAGGACTGTGGTGTGTGTGCCTGTGTGTGTGTGTGCACATGTGCATGAACACGCTTCTCCGTGTCTACGCGAGTATGTGGGTGTTACAAGGATGGCAGTGACCTCAGACTCCAGGGAAGACACGCTGCCGCAGTTTTCAGATGTTTGTTTCATTACGTGATACGGTGCAGGATGCAGAGAATGCATGAAAGAGAGAAGAAGGAAAGAGCATGGAGCGATGCTGCTTTCGATTACCCAGGACCGCAACTCCAAATATTTCCATATGCTCCTCCTCCTGCCTTCTCTTCCCCTCGCTCATTCATTTTGATACAGTTTCAGCCGCTATGGATACACAATTTTGCATTTTGCTTCATCACTTATTTTATTACAACATAAACTTGCATTCTTTTTTATTTTTATTTTTCCAATGAAACAATAATATATTTATATTCTGTAAATTCGATTCTTGAACCTCCTTGTAAACATTTTTAATTACTCCATAATATTCCATCGTGTGCAAATATCATTGTTTACCTAAACATTTCTCTATCTTGACATTTCACTAGTTTCACTTTTTCACAGTTATAAATGGCTCCATAATTTGTGTGTGTGAGTGTGAGCACAAGTGTGTACTTAACCCGCGGTGGACTCATTGGCAAGTGTGTCACGGATACATGTGTTTTTCTCAAGTGCTTCATTGATGGTTAGTTTTACTAACAAACTGTGAGTGCTAGCTGACCTGGTTTGTGCATGAGCTTTTCAGGATACGTGGAATTTTTTAAATTGCCTTTAGGGTTAAAATATGATATTAGGGAAATCAGTTCCTTTCTGCAGTGAAGACTTTGTGTCTTCAGTTGGTCCCCTTAATATGCAAACATCATAAGTGACACCTTGGGAAAACAGGGACTGGTACTCTGTTCAGTGAACAGATTGACACAGTCTTGCAGAAAAGTGCTGGTGGCTGAGGACCTGGGGGTCACAGCCCTCTTGGTTGCCCTCTCCTCCTCAACCCTGTGATGCAGCCCCATCTAAAGCAGCCTGGCTGGCATACGGGACCTGTCCTTAGCACTTGATGGCACACCGAGTTATCCTGCTGCCTCTGATATCTTCCTTCTCAACCCTTGAGGCCCTCCGGGCTTTTACCCCAGTTTCCAACAAAAGCTCTAGTTCTTCAAACTCGCTTTAGAACTTCCTCCTGATCCCAGATCAACAGGGCTCTGGTCCAACTGAGCCGCTTTCTCCACATCCAAATTCAGTGTTATTCTCCACCAAGAACCGGATTAGATAGAGGCGAACCCGATGTTCAGCAAGCACCATTCTTGTGGTTACTCAGCTGTGGCAATGGGCCGGAGGGCTGGCCAGTGGAGAGCAGGGGGAGATCCTCACAGCACTTCTAGGCCTGGCATCCCTCCCTCCTCCTCCTCTGCAGCCGGACCTGCACAGGGCTCAGATGCCCCAAGGGATAATAAGACCCAAGAGAAAGAGCCTTGGTCCTCAGTGGCGGCAAGGTCTCAGCTCTCTGCACCCTCCAATGTTCATTCAGCTGCCATTATCTCCGTTTCTTGCCCATATCGCCCATTTGTTCTCGGCGTTTCCTATGGAAATAATTTGATCACAAGACATTTCGAGAATGTGGTATGTTGAAAAGAGGCCAGATTTTCCACACTCTAGATACGACTTTGAACAAGGCCTTTCTTTCTTGACCTCAGTGTCCTTGTTAGTAAAACCAGGAGGCTTTTCCACACCACGCTAAGAATTGTTGACCTAACATTTTATTGATGGGAAAGATTATAAGCAAAAAAAAAAAAAAAAACAAAACAAAACAAAAAACAAAAATCCAAACATAAGGGATTTGAAAACAATTTGAAATTGACACCTTGTAAAGTAGAAGGTATAACCATCATAAATATCATGGTAGCCTAAAATCACTGAAAACATAACTGAACATAACTGCGGTATGAAGTTTTATTTTTTAAGAAGTATGGATACTAATTTTTTTGTCATTTGACAGATGAGATAAAAATAAGCATGAATATGGAGATTATAATCATGTATAAATGCAAATACATAATGTGTCATGTAGCGGCACTCATAGACATATAAAGAAAGCATAGCACTCTGCCCATAGTCCTTAACACACACACACACACACACACACACACACACACACACGTGTGTGTGTGTGTATATGAATATAAAATTATTACATGTCTAAACAGAAAATCAACATTCTATTACAGGAGCAGCCTCACTGTTCTAATCATAATATAACCAAAATAAAATGCAAACTTTAATTTCTTGGAAGTTAAGAAACTTTATCCTAAATATACAAATCCTAGATCAGACCAGAGATCTAAATGGAAATTGTAAACTATCTAAAAACCAGTAGAGGAAAAAAGGAGACACTATTGCCAAAACACCAGGAGACAGAGAAAGCTATATGCAGGGTACAGCCATGCAAATGTTTCAACTTTACAAATTAGACAAAAGTAACACAATAGCTAAATGAAATTAGAGTAACACAAAAACTGAAAATGATGATATAGAAAAGAAAAAAATATGGAAAGAAATAAAATCCAACACTGGACTTGGGAGAAATATGTACCATTGTTGAAGCAAATAAAGATTAAAAGAGTAGAATAAATTGAAAAAGATAAAAGCAATATAACCTCAAAGAGGAAAGAGATTAAATGCATTCATAATTTTGAAGATAATATTATACATAACTTCACAGCAACAAATTTGAAAAAACCCAGAGAATGATGATTTTTCTAAGATCAAAAAAAATTTTAACCAAGGAGAAGAAAACTAAAATTGATTTTATAATGTTATCTAAATACCTTTTATAAAAACCTTATCAGGTCTAGATCATGTTTTTTTCTAGTTAATTTTTAAAATGTATATTTTAAAGAAAGATAATTCTAATGATATTTAGGCTATCTCAGTCCATTTAAACTAAAGCTTTCTTATTCATTTTATGTCTCAAATATAATCTTCATGCTGAAACAGCATAAATTAAAAAAACAGATCAATTTGGTTTATGGGTGCAGATGGAAAATTTTAAACAAATGGAATCAATCATTGCATCCAAAGGATAAACCATGACTAAGCTGGGCTTATTGTAGGATGGTTCATCATCAGCAAATCTATCGAGACAATGTATCACAACCAGAAATTAATGGGGAAAGCCATATGGTTGAATCAATAGATGCTGAAGTGACATCTGTTACCGTGCCACCCAGTAGCTCTTTCCCCTTATTCTGGTAACCAAAGCCAAAGCTTTCCTCTGGGGATGCACCTGCTCCTCTCTGCTCAGCAGATGCAGACTGGATAGAATTTTATCCAACAGAGCTTGGGATCTATACCTGAGCCAATCAGCAAATCACCATGCCCTAGTTACAATGATTCTCTGATTTAAAGAAAAGACCACAACCCCATTAAGGCCAGTGAAATGCAATGAGATATTTTCTAGGAATACCTCTCTTCTGCAACCATTGGATTTGAAGCTAGATGCATGTGCCTTAGGGTTGCAGTAGCCCATCAAGCGACCACAGCAGGAGACAGTAAGAGCCACAAGATCCTGATGACTCAGGTTGAGCCTTTCTATTAAGTTGGCCTCACTTCAGTTTTTCAGTTAGAAAAGCCAATGCATTCACTTTTTGCTTAAGCTAATTTAAGATTTCCTGGTATTTGTCACAGAGGAAGTCCTTACTGATGAATATGCCAAGATACAGTTGATGAAATCCAGCAGGCATTCCTAATGAAAATCTGAGCTAAAATAGGAACTGATGGGCACTGCAAAATATAATAAAGGTTTAAAAAAATCTGTCGTACACCTCATGTTAGGGTGCAAAATACTTAAAGCCATTTCCTTTAAATCACAAATAGACAGCCATGCCTACCATCACTACTTCACTTTAATATTGTTTTGGTGATTTAAGCCAATACACTTAGTTAAGAAATGAAATGTTCAGGAAAAAATATTGAAACAGGACAGAAATAAATCTATGTGCAAACGAAGCGACTGTAAACTTAGAAAATTTGAGAAACTACTTTTAAAAAGACTTGAATGTATACAGTAGTTGCTAATTTTGCTAGAATCAGTAACAAAAATAATAAGCAATAATCATAAAAAGAAAAATCTCATAATATATAAATAATAGAATAAAAAGAACAGATTTGATGGGAATCTTATGGACTTACAAAAAGAATATAAAAAGCTAATGAACAATAAACTTTACTATAAGACATAAAAACATGTACTGAACAAATAAAAGAAAGACCATATAAATGAATGAGAAAACTCAATATTCTTAATATGTCAGTACTTTCCAAGCCAATTCATTGATGGAACACAATTTCATTCAGGATATTTAGGATGGTGCACTCTTAAAATCAACTACCAAACTAGTTTAAAGTATATGTGGGCAACTATATGCCTAAGAAAATGATACAAGTAGGAGGAATCATCATTTCTCTTTATAAGGCTTATCACAATGTTGCTATAAATAAAAGTATATAACTGTCCCAGGAATTTTATTCAGTGAAACAGAACAGAAACTCCAGAATAGAAGCAATTTTATGTGAAGACACAGTAAACAACAAAGGTGAAATTTTAACTCAGTGGAACTCACACATATTTTATTTGAAGAAGTTTGACTAATATGTAAGGTGGTGTTTTCTTGATACAATTTAAAAAATAACTATTCTGCTGGCAATAAAATTAGGAAATGATCAGACGCATATCATATTGTTACTTTATATGCATTTATGATTGTATAATTCAATTCCTTAATAAAAATATATAAAGAAAAAAATTAGGGAAATGTCTGTGGGGAACCAGCAATGTATAAGAAGAATGATCTCTAAAGCAACCAGTCCTTCCCTCAGGTAGGAAGCTAGATATTTTATGTTAAACTTAGCCAGAAAAAATATTTTATCTTAAAAAAAATTATTTTCTCCCTATCCATGGGTGACTCAAGAACAAGAATAATTTATTTTGCAGCATAATAATCATATTATATGGAAAAGAATGATCCACATAATTGTCTCAGTCCATCCTGCTGGTATCACAACAGAACTGAGACTGGGTCATTTATAAGTAACAGAAATTTATCTCCTCATCGACAAATCCAAAATCAAAGCACTGGCAGATTATGTCTGGTGAGGTCTCTCTGCTTCCCAGATGGCTTTTCTGGCTATGCCCTCACGTGGAATGGGCAGTCAGCTCCCTCACACCTCTCTTATAACGGAACTAATCCCATTCATGAGGTCTCTGCCCTTGTGATTTAATTATCTCCCCAAGGCCTCACCTTTTAACTACCAGTGGGTGATTAGTTGTAACATAACATATGAATTTTCAGGGGACACATTCAGACCGCACCACCAAAGAACTATTCAATCTTTTTGTTATACTGGAACTGAGTTATAACATTAGATCAATGGAATAGACACAGGAGATGGAGAAGGAAGGAGGGACAGGAAAGGGAGGATCTGTAGAAGGAAACTGCCTACATGATGCTATGTATCTATGTGAATATGCTACACTGAATTCCACCTTTATACATATGTATAAAGCACCGATTTAAACAATACACAAACAGAATAAAAACAGTAGAAAAGAGGAAAGTAAATAGGAGGAGAAGGCTGGAGAAAGAAGCACATGGGACTGAAATGGAGCAAGTTATAGTTCACGCACATATGCACATGTCAAAATGAACCCCACTATTATGTATGCTACAATGCACCGATAGAAACATAAACTGAAATGAAATCCAGAATGATGCCAAACTAAAAGTATTATTTGTATAAGCTAATGTATTAATAATGCCTTGCGTTATAAAAGTGCCATAGGTAAAATATTTGAAAGGTGAAGAAATGTTAAATAAATTTTGGCTGTATTTTATTTAGCTTTGGTGGTGGGATGTTAAAGGCAATATAGGAGAACTAAGAAAATGCAAGTTAGATTTTTATTGGTCTCTTTAGGACAGGGTTTGGCATGACTCATGGGCCAATCCAGCCTTCCCTCTATTTCTGTAAGCAAAGTTTTATTAGGATGTAGCCACATGTTTGCTATCTATTGTCTACAGTGGCTGTTACACCACCTCTTTAGGTTTATAGAAAGCATTTAATTTTAGAAATGGACCAGACTATAGTGTCTGATTACAACTTAATAAGATTAGAAAAAAATTACAAAAGTAGGAACAAACAAACAAAAATCCAAGCCACTTGAAAATTAAAGAATAATAAAAATGTAATTCAAAGAAGTCAAAACTATAGTATGTTCCAGAAATTTTAAAAAGAGCAGTAACTATTATGATTCATACAAAAGCTTAAGAAATGCTGCCCAAACTGCTTATTTCATTATTTCACTACATACAAAAAGAATGAAAGTAAATTACTGAAAGCATTTAATTTTAAATATAGATAAAAATGCATAACAAAACTGAGGTCACAATAAAGAAAGTAAAAAAGGACAGGATCAAAAGACATTGAATATTGAACTTGTTAAAAATCAAATGTATTTCAGTCTAGACAATAGCACAGATGAGCCAACAACTAATACAATTAATAGAAATATAAAAATATATAAAAACACACCTATGAGCAGAGCTAGAAAAAACAAAAATATACTTGAGACTAAAAATACATGAAACAGTCTTACAGAACTCAAAGCGGAATATGCAAATCCATAATTACAGGTGAAAGCTTCCCTCTCCCAGTAATTGATAGAACAAGTAGAGAGAAAATCATTAAGACTAGAGAAGATCTGAGCAAAACTATAAACCAACTTGACCTAATTAATGTTATAGCACACTCCACCTAATGATGGCAGAAAACAAATCCTTTTCAGGTGCATGTGACAAATTCACCAAGATAGACTATCTATTATACCATAAACCAAATCTCAACGAATCTACAAAATCGAGTCACAAGATTGTCTGTTTTCTGACCACAATGAATATAAGCTAAAAGTTAGTATTAGAAAGACTTTTGGAAAGACTCTCAATATTTATAAATTACATAATACACTTGCTAATATCCATGGGTCAAAGAATAAATCAAAGGGAAAATTTTCACATGGAGAAATTAGTAAAAGAAAAGCATATTAGAAATAAAGTAAACCAAAAGAAAGGCATAAAATTTGAACAGAAATCAACAGAAATTGAAAACAGAAAGTCAACGCAGAAAAAGAATGAACTAAAAAGCTGATTTTTGATAACAGCAATAAAATTGACAAACCTCTAGACAGACTGATCAAGAAAGAAAAAATGAAGAAAGAAATCATTAATATTAAGAATGAGAAAGGGGACATCACCACAGATGTTTGAGACATTAAAAGGGAAGAAGGGAATATCATGAGTACTTTCTGCCAATACACTTAACAGCTCAGAAGAAATAAACAAATTCTTTGAAAGATAAGTCTACCAAAGCTAACAGTTAGATCACCCATTCCAAGGAAAACCCAGATCCAGAGAGCGTTACTGGGCAATTCTACCAAGCATTTAAGGGAAAAAGTAATATAAGAAAGATGATAGGATTTCTTTTAAAGAGAGAGAGAGAGAATCAATTTTATTTAGTTTCTCAAGTGGCTTTCATTGCTCCAACACTTAGTTGTGTATGTGGTGCAGGGGTTCAAACCTGGATCCTCGCCCATGCCAGGCAAGCACAGTAACCGCTGAGCCACCACTCCAGCCCCTATGATAGCATTTTTAGCACATGGTGTTGGAACAAACATACAGATGTAAAAAGTGAATCTAGACCCACCACTCTTACCCTATGTAATAATCCACTCAAAACAAAACCAAGGAGAAACACTGTGTGATCTTACATTGACCAAGAATTTTGAGATGAGACATAAAGAGCACAAAATCAAACAAAAAGTTGCTTAGTTCTATTTCCTCAAAATTAAAAATTCCTGTACTTCAAAGGATACTGTGAAAAAAAATTAAAAGAGATACCATTGATAGGATGAAGATATGTGCAAAACACACCTGCTCAAGGACTTGGATTCCTGAATAGATGAAGAACTCTGAAATTCAGTAATCTGAAGGAAATTAAATTGAAAAATAGGTGTGTGATTTGAACAAACATGTCACCAAGCATGATACATACTAAAAATAGATACAATTAAACATATGAAACATGTCCCACATTCACCAGGAAAATCCACATTAAAAGCACAACGAGACCTTAGGACTCACCCACCTACAGGCTAGTATAGCCAAAGATGAGTAGAGAGAAGGGAGTGCCCAAGTGACCGGGGCCCTTGTGTACCACACTGCTGAGGGCGCAGAATGGCATGGCCATTTTGGAAAACAGTGAGGCAGATTCCTATAAAGTGAAATATATATTTTATATAGGACCTGGAAAACTAATCCTGGATGTGTATCCAGGAGAAATAAAAACAAAAATCTATTCAAAATCACTTCCACGAAAATTTATAGCAGTTTTATTCATAGCTCAAAAAACTTGAAACAACCTAGATTTCCATTCATGAGTAGATAAACTCTGCAAATGGTTATATACTCATGCAGTAGAATACTACATAGCAAATATATGCAGCTGTATGTACTGATACATGCAGTATCATGGATAAACTTTGAAAGCAGTATGCTTCAGGAAACAAACCAGCCTTGAAAAGCTACAATCCTATGAGATTCCATTTACACAACATTCCGGACACGGAAAAATTATAAGAACAGAAATCAGATCAGTGGTTTACAGAGCCTCAGATGAGGAAGGAATTGATTACAGAGAGGCATGGGGAAAACTTTGGGCAAGTATAGAAACATTCTTTATCTCCACAGTGGTAGTTGGCATATGACAGTGTAATACATTTATCAAAATTCATTAAATTGTCCTCCATAAAATTGTAAATTTTATTACATGTAGTAATAATTCTTCAAAACTTGATTTGAAAACAAACATAAAATTCTTTATGAGGAATTGCAAATAATCAGAAATGAAGATAAAATTAAAACAATATGGCATAACCATGTAATCCTGGCTACTCAGAAGGCTGAGGCAGGAGGATGGCAAGTTTAAGGTCAGCCTCCTTAACTCAGTGAGATCCTGTCTCAAAATAAAATAAAAATAAAAAGGGTTGGGGATTATAACTCATACCCCTATGTTTAATCCTCAGTACCAATAAAATAAAATAAAATAAAAAACCAAACTTTTCACCCAACTTTATCACTATTCTATTTAAAAGTATGAATGAATTTCCAGGAAACCACAAACTAACAAATTTTTCTGAAAACAATTGGAAAATATAAATTAATTAATCATTGTAACATAAACTAAGATAAATTAGAATGTCCAAGTGACATAAGAGTCCTTCAAAGCCCCAGGACTAAAGTTTTCTGGGAGAGTATATCTAGTCCTTTAAGAAACCAATAATTCCTACTTCAATGAAATGGCAATTTGTGCATACCTTTTTAAAACCAGTCTATCACACAAAGTAAAACTTCACAAAGATAGGTTTGAAAATTCCCAGGTCAAACTATGAGTATAGGTGCAAATATTCTCAATTAAATATTGTGTTCAACTGAGCAGCCCAATAGCATGACCCTACGTGGTAATGAGATGAATTTGTTTTGGCTGTGCAAAGGGTTCACCCCCAGGAAATGTACATTCACTCTTTGCCAAGTTGAAAGGTTCAAGGGATGATCACCTGATCATTTCTGATTTCGCTACTTGACATGTTTCCCCAGGGCTCACCCACGCTCCATGCCGGAGCATCTACCACATGGCATTCCCTCTGGGAAGCAGCCTCTTCAGATGGACTGTCTTCTTTAAAACTTTACCTCCCCACCAGCCCAGCACCATCACTCTCCATCCAACAAATATTTATTGGATGAATATCAATAGATACCTACAAGGCTTTAACACCAATTCAGCATCCATCCCTGATAAAAGGCTTAGTTAAAATGGAAATAAATGGCTAGTTCTCAACATGATAAAAGAAAAAAGTATCTCATATCCAAATCTTGCTTCACATTTAATGTTGAAATAACCCAAGCATTTCCATTAGATTTAGAACAAGGAGAAGATGTCCTCTATTCCAGATATAATTGCCAAAGCAATTAAACCAGAGGTTGAAATAAAAGGCATGTCTATCATTAAGCAGGAGGTGAAATGCTTATTGCTTGCAAGTCAGCCTTGGTGAATCAGCTGAAAAGAAACTGAAGAATTTACTGAGGTTGCTGGTTACAAAATTAATACAAAAAGCCAATTCTTCACAGTGTACAATAAACAGAAAATGTAATGGAAGTAATGATCAGTTAAAAAACAGAATGTAAGAAACATCCTATATATAAAGTCATTGAAAAGAAAAGAAACAGGCTTAACTAGAAATGTGAAGAAACTATGTGAATAATACTGAAATTTTATTCAGAAATATAAAAGATCTTAAGGAGTCACAAAAATTCAATATTATAAAGGTTTCAATTCTTCCTAAATTCATCTATAAATTTAATGCAGGCACAATATAAATCCAGTTGGATTTCTATGGCAATTTCACAAAATTCTCTACCACTTATCCAGAAAAATAAATATGTGAGTCTATCCAGGAAGTTTTTGAAAAAGAGAATGGTAGATAGGTCAATCAGATATTGGTAATAAAAGTATAGAATTTAAAACTGTTTAGTAATAGTGCAGAAGAGGCCAATGAACAATATAACAGAATAGAATGCAGAAATGGAACCAAAAATATATGTAAATTCAGAATAAAGAGGAGTGTCAAGCCTTGTGGTTAAATGGTGGGGCACTGGGTTCAAATCCCCACTCTGCCTCTTATAGCAACAGCAAGTTCCTGAATATTTCTGGAAAGCATTCTTTGCCCAAGTAATGGATGAAATACAGAGTAACTTCAGATTTTTTTATATAATTAAATAAGATAATGTAATAATATGTAAAATGTTGGCCTAGATAGACCCTGCCATTTAATACATGTTCGATAAGTGCTGGTGTATGTATACAGATATACATAGATGTCTCTCTATACATGTGCATGCATATGTGTATGTGTATGTGCATTTCTTATTCAAGTTTGGAGAAAAAAGCTATTTGATCAATGGTGTTAGGACAACAAGCTACTATCATAGATGAAGGGGAGAAGTGGACGTGATGCATGTGTAGAATGTTCATCCCCAGCATTACTGACATAATGGTCATAATGGTAAAGCATTATTAATCCACATGATTAAGGAATATGAGCACAAGAGACTCCTAAGCATTGAAATGAAAAACATTCCTAATACATGCTGAGGAAAGATAGGTAGATTATAAGGCAGCAATAAAACAAGCCTGCAGTGTATAAAGATCTTCATGTGTGAGGACCTGGGTTAGAACCCCAACACCACATACACAACCCAGTTTTGGAAAAACAAAGGCCAGATGAAAAAATAAATAAAATTGATTCTCTCTTTCTCTCTTCTTCTCTCCTTCTCTTTCTCTTAGAAAACAATAACAACAACAAAAGATCTTCAGGAATGTAAATGCTTTCTTTTCCTGTAGTGGATGTAGTGGATGTGTGATGCTCCCTCTAGGAGATTTGCCCACTTTGAACCTGAAGCTGTGATCTTATTTGGAAATAGGGTCTTGGAAGATGTAATTCAATTAAGAATGTCAAGGTGAGAGTATCCTGAAGCAAACATTATAGACAAAGAGCAGGAAGGGACATGAGGGCGGAGGGCAAAGGTCAGCGGGATTCATCTACAAGCTAAGGGAAGCCAAGGGTCACTCACTGATCATCACTAGAAACTAGGACAAAAAAAAGAACAGATTCGCGCTCAGGCCTTCAGAAAAAACCAGCCCTGCCGACAACTTGAGTTTGGATTTCTGATCTCCAAAACTCAAAGAGAACACACTCCTGTTGCCATAAGTTATCTAGTTTAGGGTAATTTGTTATAGCAGCCACAGGAAACTAATACACTCCCCGACCTCATCAAATCCCAGGGTTTACCTTTGAAAAATCCTTTTTACACACCATAAGTATGAGTTCTTTCCCCTCCTCAGGGCTCACTAGGCTGCCCCTAAGTTAAATCAAAGAAATTGCTTGCAACCTGGCCCCATGCATAATTCATGACAGACTCTGGCTGTGTCTGCTGTCAGCTTTTGATCCACTGGTTACAGAGATAATAGTATTATCTGTGTTAGAGTAACAGTGTCCAATAATAGGGGAATGGGTAAGTAAATTAGGGTCCATCAACTTGATGAAATATTACATAGCCACTGAATGAAACGATGATAAAGACCAGCAATGTGGGGGGAAAGGGATTTTGACATAGCACTAAGTGAAAGGAAGTATGTTATCAGATTGTATCTACAATAGAATAACTATGAGGAAAAATCTTTCCTTGGTGTGAGCAAGGACTTCAGACGGCTTTATTTTCAGGCTTCTTCCTTTCATTTAGAGTCTTGGGGGTGTCATTGGGATGATGTTTGTGCTAAAGTGAAAAAGGAAAAGGAAAGGTCACAAAGCTTACCCTGGGGGACCGCAGAAGCTGCAGAAGGAGGAAGGGTGGTAGAACACCACCACCGAGCACCTCCGCTAAGCTTTGGTGGAGAATTGGACACTTCACCTTACAGGATGGTGTGCTTTCATTTGAATGGTAATTAAAGCTCAAATTCCTACTGGAAGATTCTAGAGATAAATCTTACCAATCACTGCAGGCAAAACAGCCCCGCATCCCTTCTGGCCCTTCCAAGCAGCCTTTCCACTTTCTGGCCTTGACTCTTACCAGCTAGCCTCCTGCTATCAACCTCCCCACCCCAGTACCCACACTCCCCCTCTTGGAGACTCCTCCCTATTTCCTGGACACCTTGTTTTTTCTTCTCTGCAAACACAGAAAAGGCAGCACCTTCCTCCCTTCTCTTCTTTTTGAATAAACCACCAAGATACTCGCTGAGACTGGGTTTCAGTGAAGACTCATCCACAGAGCCCCTCAGGGGTTTCCTTGGTGGGACCAATTCTGAAGTCCAGAGACATGCACCATTCCTGGATGCCACATGGACCTCAGAATCTCAGAGATTGACCAGTCTCCCTGGTCAGGGACAGGGACCAGAGCTCAGCACACACAGGCCATTGCATCTGGGAACGCAAAGGCCAGGGTGGCTTCCAGCAGCACATGGTCAAGGAATGATGGGGGCCAAAGTCCACCTACAGAGGGGTGACCAATGTGTGCAAGGGAGAGGAAGTGGAAACAGTCACTGGAGAGTGTTAGACTCCTTGCCTGCTGTTATGATTTAGATGTTAGGTATTCCCCAAAAGCTCATGTGTGAGACAATGCAAGAAGACTTAGAGGTATAATAATTGGGTTATAAGAGCCTTAATCCAATCAGCATGTTGATCCCCTGATCTGGATAACTGGGTGGTGTCTGCAGGCAGGTAGAGGAGGAGGATCCTGGAGGCATCCCTTTAGGGTTTATATTTCATCCCCGGTGAGTGGAGTCTCTCTCTGCTTGGTGGACAAGTCCTGACCTGTTTTCCTCTACACACTATTCTGCCATGATGTTCTGCTTTACCTCAAGCCCAGGGCAATGAGCTGGGCTGGGTATCCACAGACTGTGACCTCTGAAACTGTGTGCTCCAAAAGAAACTTTTCCTCCTCTAATTGTTCTTGTCGGGTCTTTTGGTCACAGCAGCAAAAAAAGCTAAGTCACTATAACAAATGACCACAACTGGCTGGTTTCAACCAACCAACCAACCACTCTGACATCCAGGTGTATGTGGGGTCACACTCTCTCTGAAGGCTCCAGGGGAGGATTCTTCCTTGCCTCTTCCTGCTCCTGATGGCTGTCAACAGTCCTTGGATTATAGACGTCCAGATGTCTACCTCTGCGGCCACTTGTTTGTCCCTGGGTGTCTGTCTGTGTCCAAATTTCCCTCTTCCTACAAGGATGGCCGTGACTGTATTAGGACCAACCCTCATCTTGTATGAGCTCATCTTAACTTGATTATATCTGCAAAGGCCCTCTTTCCAAATAAAGTCACATCCAGGGGCACAGGGGTTAGGATTTTAACATATCTTTTGCAAAGGGAGATGTAATGCAATCCACCATAGGGAGTAATCTTCCTGGAAATTTTAGGGAGAAGATGAATAGAAATGCAGCTGGGGAAACTAAGATAAAAGTCAAGGACAAGTTAATACCTATTATGTTTCAAGAGTTCATTTATGTTTCGAGGCAAACATTAACTCATGCCTGACACACCCAAAATGGATGATTAATATGAAGGTAGGGAAAGTTTTACACTAATTGAGTCCCCTGTAGTATTCCAGGAGTCCCCACACACAAACTCATTTTGTCCTCACAGCAACACAGGGCAGGGATTTGTATTCCCATTGCACAAATAAGGAAATGGAAATTTTTCTACTGAGCAATTGAAGTGTATTTTGTGTGGATTGAAATATACTGCAGGTGTAAAACATAGAGTGTATTTCAAACATTTAGCATGGAAGACGTTTAGAATTTCTCATTAACATATTAATTACACATAAGTTGATATTATTCTAATATATTAAATGAAATATATTATTAAAATTAACTTTTGCCTGTTTCTTTTTAGTTTTCTTTTAATGTAGTTACTAGAAAGTTTTAAGTTACAAAAGGGGTTTCCACTGCTTTTCTTTTGGAAAGTGCTGGTCTAAATGAAAGAACTGAGATTGTAAGAGTCTGGCTTAGACCCAAAGCTGAGGATTCCAAAACTGATCATGTTCTTCCCTTTAGGTAAACCCTACCCTCCATGAGGATTACAGGCTAGAAAATGTTTCAGAAATAAGGTACATATGGTTAACAAAAACATGTGTGTTGGGGGGTAGAAATTACCCTACCAAGCAATCATTGACGTGTGTTTTGCGGCTGATTATGAAGAACAAAAGGAATGTGGCCATCAGCTTGCCTTCAGAATCTACGTCCAGATCAGAGGTGAACAGAGATGCAAATTCCCTGGATGGGGAAGAGAGGCTCCCAGCTATCAGATGTAGACAGTGCAGAGGCATTTAGTGTGCAAAGAAGCTGCTGCTCAGACAGAGAGAGGGTCATCAGCCAGGAGTGCCCAGCCAGCTTGTCGGAAAGTCCCTGCTGCCATTGCCCATACCCAATCCCATCCAGGCGAAAGGCTAACCTGGCTGGAGGATACACTCATTTGGTCCTAGGGTGGTAAAGGTAGAGGCTTTTCTCCTCTTGCCTTAGACAAAAGCTCACCAAGCCTTCATAAGAGTTGTCTCTTATTAAAACCTCAGGTCCAGAGAAGACAGATTTGTTCTTATTGGTTTGTTGATGTATCTCCACTGCCTAGAACAGTTCCCAGCCCACAGTAAGTGCTCACTAAAGACTTAAGAAATGAACAAGCAAATGAATGAATGAATTTGACTTCCCACAAGGGAGTCACTTACAGGGACAGTCTGCTAGCTACAGTGAGCCTGATTTTTTCTGCGATGACTTTTGTGTGAACCTTTGATGTGTGAATACCTGAATTCCGATGTGTCAGAGTTACACCTGCACATGCAGGTGCATCTGACTCAGATGTGTGGCAATGGCTGAGGTGGAGTCCACTCGGGGCTGGAGTAAGGCTCAACCCTGGCCGTACATGCACAGGATTTGTCTGAGCGGAAAATGGAGGATCTTCCAGGGCCTACGTGTACTGGGAAGGCAAGGGCTAGATTTGTGGGGACCCAAACAGATATCTATCCTTATTTGAGCATCTCTCCGCTGTAAACTTTACCTCACCAAGACCACTTCTCCCTTCCACCTGATCTCACCTACTGGACACCGTCTGGATGCAAATCCTGAAACCCTAGGCTGGGGTGAGCAACCTTCTAGAGCTCCTCTTTCTCCCTTGCTCACTCTTCTCCCCACTCTCCCCAGTCTTCCTCTCTTCCAGCCCTTTTATCCACCTTCCTGATTTCTGCTACCTCCCTCTCAGGCTTCTTTTCTGGCAGTGGATGCCAGCTGTGGACCAAACGAACAGGGCAGGTGGGAGCAGTCTAGGATCTGAGACGATCCAGGTGGGGGTGTTCCCCTGCTACCTGCCCACGTGCTTGTGTCCTGGAGGGGTTCACAGTTTTAAAGCAGAATTGGCTTTGCAAATCCAAGTAGGGTTGTGTAAAATGTCACCGATTGGTGGCGCTGCCTGCACCTGTGCCTGTCAGTGCCTAAAGACAGCAGCAGCAGGAACGTAGAGGGCAAAGTGCACAGAAGGAAGGGGATTTTTTTCTGGTCGCTTTCTCCTTCAGACCCAAAGAGGAACCCAGTCATCCAGAAGGTGTTCCGTGAGCAAGAATTGGGTTCTGCTGCACAGAAGCCCAGTGTTCCCCTGGTACTGTCCAGGTTCCCCTGGATCTGTTTCAACTTGCAATGGTGTGTTTTCATTAGGGCCCAGAAAAATTCTGTAGGAGGGCAGTTAGACCATTCAGGGGTTAGAGAGCTTGGAGGTCTGCAAGCTGACTGATGCTGCCTCCATTTCTCTGGGTTTCAGGCGGATGTCAATAAACTGTCATTTTAAAAGCACTATGGTCACTCCATGGAGAATGTTCTCCTGGGCAGCAGTCAAGTGTGGAAGCAGGGAGAACAGCTAGGAAATTATTGAAAATAGGACAAGAAATGTTGATGGTCACAACTGAGGTCGTTAAGAGTAAAGGCAGAGGGGCTGGCATGGTAGCTCAGTGGTAGAGTGCTTGCCTGGCAAGCACAAGGACACAGGTTCCAATCCCAGCACCACATACACAACTAAGTGTCAGAGAAACAAAAGCCAGATATAAAAATAAATAAAACTGATTTTCTCTCTCTCTCTGTCCTTTTCTCTTAAAAAAAAAAAAACAGTGAAGGCAGAGATGTGGGCCTATTTCAGGACACACGGAGGACACAGTTGGAGGACTGCTGATGGACATGCGTGCGCACATGTGTGCATGTGTGTGCAGGTGTGTATTTGGGGGGGGAGAGCTGAGGGTGGGTGCAAAGGGAATCAGAGATGAGTCCACTGCTCTGTCAGGGGAACCTTCTTTTCACAGTGCAACGTGGTCATTATTCTCTCCACCTGCAGGTAAGGATCAGACCCATAGGAAAGACATGTAGAACATCACCACAGCTGGTGGCAAAATTAGACCAGATCATCCTTTCTACCTGGTTCACTACCCAGTGTCCCTTCTACCACATCCTCAGTCTGGCCCTGACTCTCAGTGTCAGACCTCACCTGTGCCCAGGTAGGTACACAGCTGACCTGTCTCCGTCCAGCTGCAGCCTCAGTATTGACAGTGTCTTTGATCAGAGTCAGACTTGTATGCTGCACACTAAAAAGGACAGTAGAATCCACGAAGACTTGATGTTCTTTGGCATTGTAATCATAATCCTGGAAATTTATTTAAAGGAAATAAAGAGAGGAAAAAGCAAATTCATGAAGATGTTCATGGAAATGTCATTTACAATGGAGAAATATTGGAGGCTATGTGAATGTCACAGGGGATAGCTAAATAAATTGTAGTGCTTCACTTGATGGGACATTATGTGGTCATTAAAATGCTAATAATATAACTGTGGCATAAATTAAGTGAGCAAAAATCATTTAAAATTATAAAGAAGCAATAATTACAATTGTATAAAAATTTCATATGCATAGAGACAGGACTAGAAGGAAAAATGAAGAAAGAAAAATGAGATTATGAGTAACTGAAATTGTTTTTCACTTTATTTTACTATTATTGCATTTTATAAATATAAACAACTAACTTCTTAAATTTAAAATCTGTGCTACACTTCAACTCAACAGCCCCCGATGGATCTTGGTTCATTTGGCACCTACTGAACTAACCAAATGAAGAAGGGCCAATGTTAAAATACTGCTTTTTTAATTTTTTATTTTTTGCCTCTGGAAACGTTCTTGCTGCTGCTGTGACTTTGGACATCAAGCTTTTCCAGACCTCAACAAAGAAAGCCTTGCTTCCTCAGCTGGAAGCTAAAGCCACAGGTACCCTTTCTCTGCACACAACATATTCCCGATTCACTGACAGGAGCTTAACAAAGGCAGGACTGCAGTGTTCAAGGTTATGCCAAGGGCGAGGTCATCCTAGGTCTCCTGCGGGTCAGGATGTAAGTTTCCCACCATGGATCCTGGGCCCTGGGCAGAAAACGACAGGGCTATCGTTGATGGCTTCCACCTCCCTCTTGCTCTGGAACTGAGTGATACTTGTTTGGTGAGATTTAGAGCGGGGTGAGGGGGGTGTGACTTCTGTGTTTCAAAAGCCTAAAACAGCAAGCAAGAGGGTCTGCTCTGTGCCTTCGTTGGGATAATTTACTCATGTATGCTGAAGTTGGTGCCATTGTATCATTGGAAGTCAGAGTCTATCGGGACAGATGTGGTAGTCAATAGCCACACAAACTCAGTACTCATGGGCCTTGTGAAACAGACTTTGTCAATGTGGCCATGGGCACATTTTTTTTTTTTCAGGTGAGGTCACAAAGATAAAACTGTCCTTAGCAACATTTTTCTTCCCAAGAGAAGAACGCAGGAGGAAATCTAGAATGGCTTCAAGGTATTCCACAGGGAGTCAGGGAGCTGGTGCCAGTCAGACTCCTAAATTAAAGAGGAGTGCATACCTCTGATATGTGCATGGCAGAGAATGGACAGAGGCAAATAGACAAGGATGAGGACAGAGCAGGGAGAGTGTGACCCAGGGACACTTTCTCTTTTCCAGCTTTCAATGTTATGAAGGAACTGACTGTTCTAACTAAAATGAGATGGGTTAGAGGGGCAAAACAAAACCAAACAATGGTCATCATTTGTCAAAAATCCACTGAGTATCCACTCTGTGCTAGGATTCTTCTAGATGTGGGAGACACTTTTGTGAATAGGACAAAGTCTTTACCTTGAGGTCTGTTCTGAGACTGGTGCGTGCATGCACATGTTCACAAAGATCACTATGATGCAAAGCAGGCATTGCAATGGTAGCTACACTGCAAGAGGCTGCAGGAGGGAGTCTACAAACTGATCAGCGGAGGTGAGAGGGGATCTTGCAGAGAGGTGATGAACATGCTACCCCTCTGCTTTTTATGTGTTTGATTGTTTTAGACTCCACATATAAGCAAGGTCATGCTGAATTTGTCTGTCTTTGCTGGGCTTGTTAAAAATAGTATAATGTCCTCCAGGCTGAAAGATGGGAGATTTGGGGAGATGCTGGGCAAGGGACTCAAAGTTTAAGTAATGCAGAGTGAAAAAGTTCTGAGGATCTGTTGTACAGCATGGTGACTACTGTACTGAATACTTGAAATATAATATGACCTTAGGTCAATTCACACACACACACAATCGTGACTCTGGAGGGATGGATACGTTAGCTCGGTCACAGTAATAATTCTGCAGTACATATGTAAGCTCAAACATCCTGTATACCTTGAATAAATTCAGTTTTTCTATGTCAAGAACATCTCCAATAAAGCCGGAAAAAAAGTAGTGATGAGATGATGGGGACAGGCAGATGTTAGCCCAGCAAACAGGTAGTGGGTGAGGGCAAGGCCCTTAAAGGCAAGTATCTCAGACACAAGTGAATGGACCTGGGGAAAGGTGTGAGCTGCACAGCCTTCCGGCTGCATCCCCATGTGGAAAGAGGGGTGAACGAGCTCCCTCAGGCCTCTTATAAAGACCGACCGTTGTTCAAGAGGGTGGAACACTCCCAATCCTCCACGCATTGCATCATCTCCTGAAGGCCCCACCTCTTAATACCACTGCATGGGGGATTAGGTTTCAACATATGAATTTGGGGAAAGCACAAACATTCAGACCAAAACCACCCCAACCATAAGTGTGTGGACAACCTTGCCCAAGGGTTCTGTAGACTCCAGTGTGAGAAACACTGCCCTGAGCATCGCATACTACCGCTTGCTGCACTGGAATTGAAACCACGTACCAACCGTGGCCACTGGGTTCTCCTGGCAGCCTGTGACTTTTTCAGTCGTCATCCAGGTGGCCTGGAATAGGTTTCTCTTTTTAAAAAAGAAAAAAAAAAGGATTGACTTGAAAATGCAAAATTTCATCAGCTGCCATGGTTGCTACCGACAGGACGCCCTGCCCATTTTAACAATGCCATGCAGATGTAGCAAAGGGATTTTCCCCCCAAATTGACTCGGAGTGGGAAACTTGCTTCTAGTAATGAAAAATATTTTACCAACTTACCTTCTACAATTTTCTTTTGATGTTAACATACGTGATAATGCATCTTTGTGTAAGAAATTGTGTCAGCATGTTCCTAAAGCCATCAGGTCAAGCATGCCATTTAGCTGCAGGAGGGGAGGGACAAGCTTTGAACACCTCTATTCAGCTGCAGAAATGGCCAGGTGGATTGAGATGTGCAAAAAGAATTGTGGCGATAAAGCCCCTTCTACTCAAGGGCACAGAACCTCCTCCTCCCTATGGGCCACACCTGCTTCCTCCTACCACCAGCCCTCATTACCCAGTGCTGGAAGCGTCACCCCTCAAGCATTACACTTCTAGCTGGAAAGACACCATGTGGACTGGAAGAAGGTTTACAGGCTAAGCCTGGCTCCAGACCTCAGTGGCCCTCTTTATCCCAAGATAGTCTTCTTCTAGCTCCCATCTACAAGGTCATAGCCATCCCAGCCAAGTGCTCTGGTCATGACCGGTAAATTCAGATTGATTCCATGATCATTAATTGAGCACCTCTGGAGAAGGCATTGGGGCTAACGAGTGAAGTGTACAGGCTTTGTAATCAACACCGATAGGAACCCAGGTTTTATTTACTAGTACTCTGATCTTAAGCCAGTTACTTCCCCCCTCTGGGCAACATTAAATGGGGATAATAGCCCTCACCTTGAAGGGTTATAAGGCTTGAAATAAAGTACATAATGATAAACACTCTGAGTAATGATAATGGGGTCTCAATGGGGTCCGAGCTGGAAACAGATGGTTAATTCAAGGACAGTTGAATAAAGTACTACTTAAAACTATAATTCAGGGGAGGGAAACAGGGCAGGGGGCAGTGGGAGAGGGATTTAAGAAGGGAAGCAGAAAGGAGTAAAGGGAGCAGGTCCCAGAACATGGAAGGTCACCTTGAGAAAAGCGGGATCCTTTCCAAAGGGGGTGTGGAAGCTAGAAATGCTGCCTGCCCCACCCTTATTTCCTACAGGGCACTCCTGTGGCTGAGCAGAAGGCAAGGAAGCTCAGTGGTGCCTGAAATTCAATCCCCAGCACCAGAGAGCAGCAGAGTAGGAGGAAAAGAAGACCTGGAGGACAAGAGGGAAGGCACTGGCTCAACTGTCACTCACAGAAGACCCACGAGATGTGTTCCAGGAAGCCCAAGGATTCCGAACTGTAGATAGATGCAGACGGAACAATCACGGCGTGGAGTAATAAATGCTATTGTAAAATAACACGTAGGAACCCCTAATCCAGGTGGCATGGAGGGACAAAGTGTTCCTGAATAGGATGCTGAGAATGCAAGAAAAGACGTGTGACGGGAAAGAACATTCTAGATGAAGGGAAAAGACATCAAGGAGTGTGCTGCGGCTGTGAGATACATCCCGTGGATTTAGATGTGGGGGTAAAAGCTGGAGAAGGCACTGGGAAAGCCAGGGAGGGCAGGGTCACTCGTGGAGGGAATTGCTGGTCGTATCAAAGAGGAGTTAAGATGGGTGCCATCCCCAGAGCTGCTGGGAGGTACAGTTGGATTTTAAACAGCAGAGTGACCGGTCTGATGTGTTTCAGCAAAAGGCTTTTTGATCACCTTGGTTAAGAAGGCATTGGTCATTCTGGTCCTGAGTTGGAAGGGGCATCAATATCCACAGACGTGATGGGGCAGGAAAAGAATCTCACTGCTGGGAAAGAAAACCCTGAAGCAGAGAAATGGTTTGGGGAAGTGTGGTTCTCAGCCAATGTTCCTGGTATCCGGAGAATCCTGGCCAGAAGACAGTGTAAGTGCCATACTCGCCAACTATGAATGTCTTTCCTGGTGGCCTGAGGGGCTTGTAACAACACGGACCTGACACCACAGATCTGGGATGGGGCCTGAGACAGCACAGCTCTAAGGAGCTACCGGGTGGTGCTGGGAATGGAACACATGAGGGGTCCAGCCTTAGAGGCCGACTGCCCCAACCTCTCCTCTCTCAGGTTGGTTAATGGAGGTCACGGAAGGGCAGGCCAGGTGGCACAGCATAGGGAACACTGGCAGGGAACTCATTGGGGCCTGTCCATGAGCCCTCCAATCCAGAGTGCTCATGGGGGCCCCTGGGAGATTCCAGGGGGGCCAGGCTCTCCACTTGCCACTTCAGGACCTTGGGGATAGGGAATGAAGAGACACAAGGGTCTCCATCCCACACGTCCTTAGAGAGTCCAAATGTGCCTGCCACCGTGTGTGATGAGCTCTTCAGCATCAGCCTGCTCAGGGTATCATGAAAGCTGACATAAATCTCTGGTGGGCTGCCAAAGGCCTGCTTCCCAGACTCGGTGATTGGCATGAAAACTCAACACAAGGCTCAAAACACATGCTCACAAGGGTGCAATCCATTTGGAGAGCAATTTGGCAATATGTATCAAGAGTTACAAAAGTGTTCGTTCCATTCAACCCTATAATTTCCTGTGTGCGCCTGCGTGGGTGTGTGAGGATGGCTAACACAGAGCTTCACTAAAGCCAGCATTTCATGCAATGGCCACCCCGCAGCTGAGACTGCAACATCTCTCTACCCTTACAGTGCTTGCGCATGACAGGTTTAAAGATTGCTTCTCCTACACATGATTTTAAAAAATTAAAACAGTAAACTAAATTTCAAAGATGTTAATTTGCCCAAACGTCAACATGAAAGCCAGGATTTGCGTCCAGGTCAATCTAACCTGAAGGTCACAGTTTTTGTTTTTATTTTTTATTTATTTTTTGACATAATACAATGCAACCATAAATCTGAGGTTCATCGTGCCATTATCAGAAACATGGAAAAACAAGAGAGGAATGCAGGAGTAAATTAGGCAATATACACTCAACGGACAATTATGCAGTCATTAAAAAAGATAAGCTGTTTCTATGGTGCTTCACAGGCATCCTGATTGTAACAAAATACTTAATGAAAAATTATAATAGCAAATTTTATGTAATTATGGTTAGGTAACAAATGTATGCATATTAATAAAGATAAAACACAAGGCAAAATAATTATTTGCTAGGGGAGGTGTTTTTTCCCCTCTGATATCCAAACTTCCTGTAATATAGTTATAAAAATTAGCAGAGAACGGCTAAGATTATAGGATGCGTGTGTGGGTGGCGGATGCACACAGCTGGTCATATATTCAGGATGGTTAAGGAAAATTCCTCTACAGTCCTAGACTTTGCACGGGCTTCTCTCTTCTTGAGCTCTCTTATCAATCATGAAGCTTCAGATGACTAGTTCTGGAATAGACTTTCTACTCTGGCCTCTTCCTCATGAAGGCTTCTATAGCACAGGTCCCTTCTTCTGAGATGTGAGTCAGGTAAGCACGATTAATAAGAACTGTCTTCCAGAACTGCACCCAGCACCGTTACCCGGAATGTGGGGAAAGACAAAGCATGCCTTCACAGATGACAACATGAATGAGGGCTGGTCTCCTGGGTCATGGCTCATGCAACCAGTTCCCAAAGGCATATCCTGCGAAGATACACAACAACCCTGCAGGAGGAGCTTTCCAAGGTCATTCTCAAGTTCCCACCTTCTCTCTGTCTTCCTAGACAATCGTAGTGCGGGCAACCCAGGTTCAAGGGCACAGCAGTAGCTTGGGCAAGGATAATCTAAGATCCTGGGGAGAATCACAACACCAGGGTGCCCAACACAGCCCTTCCTGGGAGACCACCAAAGCCAACTGCTCGCAGAGGGTTTTTGATGTATTCTCTGGATCTCTACACAAAGGCTGATTCTCAGAAGCCTTATCTTTCTGCTTTCCCTCCCAATACCTCTGGTCCCCATGACTTGCCATGTTGAGTCTCTTCATGTTACAGGAGTGACTGTGATTCTGACATATCTGGACCAGGCTTCATCTACCGGTAATTAATTGCCCATCTCACTGCTGGGTAGAGGGAAAACATCTGGGGAGTTTTGCCAGAGCCTCACATCAGTTTCTTCATCTTCTTTTTGGCTAATAATTCTACAGTCCCTGAAGGTGTTAGAACAAAGCTTGCTATGATCATAACAACTTTTGTGAAAAGGGTTTGAAACTGAAATATGCTTCATATGGGAAAAAAGGCCTACAAATTATTATAAAGACAGCTTCTGTAGAATAAAGCAACAAGGGCAGAGCTTCAGGTACGCCCGTATCCAGGTTCTGAACCCAGGCTGGAGGTGGGGCAGACTTCACCATGAACGCTGACCTCATCTGAATGGAAATAACCACCTCAAGGGCCAGGATGTGAGGAGGAGTCTGAGGCCCTGTCGCAGCTCAGGGCCCCCAAATGCACTACTTGCTGAGTGATGTTCACCACAGGAATGATACTGGGGAGGAATGGGCCACACATGCCCCACACCCATTTCCTTCTGTTAAGAAATAAATTGAAACTTAAGTTTTAAAACAGGGAGGAAACTCTGGCCCACTTTTTCTAACCTTGGGTTTATAGATTTCCATCCAAATTTGTACATATTGTTCTACCCTCCTCCCTTAGATCCATTTCTACTGAACGGAAAGCTATTATTTTGAGTACAGTTCTACAATCAATGGAAGGGATATGAATGCTTCTGCCAGCTACTAACAAATCTATTGAGAGGAGAAAGAAGAGCAGAGTTCAGACCCACCTAACCAGTTATTGAAGAGATCCACTTCACTCTTAATGCCCCCCAAATTCTGCCTTACATTCTAGAAGTATCAATCAATGCATCCTAAAATAAAGCAATTACAAAGTATGGTCTACGGAGGACCTGACAGCCATTAACTGGGATAGTTAAGAGAATTATATAGAAACAGAAATACATTGGACACGGTGAAAAGCAAACATTGTGGTCACAACCCTGTCAAAGATGTTGCAAATTCAGAAGAACTAGAAAGACAATTAACCCATAGGACAATGGCCAACGTGCAAAAGCCGGGGAGAATGGCTACTTCCCACTCCCAATCTTCCCAACATTACGCAAGGTTATTATAATTATAATGTCACCAACATTAACAAAGAATAGCTTATTTTTAAAAAATACAACAGTCATATAAAAGTAGATATCTATTTATTATAGCTGTGCTATAATATAAAACCTTGATTCAACTCTGGAATATAGTTTTATTCATTAAAAAATGTTTGGGTGTCTACATAGGCACTTGGGATACAGTTGTAAATAAAGATCCCTAACCTTGATAAGTTTGTGCTTAAGCAAGAGAATTCTATGAGCTGAGTAGAGTCCTAATCTTGACAAATTTGTGTTTAAGCAAGAGAATTCTATGAGCTACGTGTAAGCTCACAGGTCATTGGTACCTCATGAAGTCTAGTAGAGATTATTATTAAGGACCTAGAGCAGAATTTTAAGATTCCATTCAGTCTTATCAGGTCACATATGTAGATCAGTAATGCCAAGAGTCACTCCTGATCATCACTGTATCTCAGTTATGTAAGAGAACCTTTCTAATATTCATTCATTTCACACCCACCCACACACACACACACACATACACATACACACAATTTCAGTATTACTGAGTTCTGGGCACCATATAGGGTACCGAGTTCTTTCCAATGATGAGCAATATCTACATGGGTCCTGCCTTCATAGCACTTAATATATAGGAAGACACACTTACAAATAAACATGTGATAATTACAAATTGTGGTATATGTCATGCAGGAATGGGACGCAGTGGTAGAGAATAACAGTAAGTGGCTGGAGCCCCACTTGAAGCCAGGCAGGGAGACCCTCTCTGAGACAGGATGTGTGTCTTGACGCTCTTGCAATGGGTCTTGAGAGAATGCAGCAGACTGGGGCACACAAGAGAAGGCCAAGGACACCAGAGAACCTGAGATGCAAGTCTTAATGATCTCAGCAGTCTGGATTTTATGTGAAAGGCAACACCCCCATAAGTAAAGTAATAAAACTACAGGGGGGCATTAAAGAAAATCTAAATAAATAGAGAGAAATTTAATATTGTAAAAATGATGATTACCTACACATTGTTTTATATGTTCAATGAAATTCTAATCAAATTGACAACAGATGTTTCCATTAAATTTGATAAGTAGATTTTAAAATAAAATAGCCAAAGGCAAGAATAAACAAGATATTTCTGAAGAAGGATGAGGAGCAAGTGACTGCTCTGCTAGCGATCAGATTAACTATGAAGCCATAATAATGATGACTGTGGCGGTTGTGGTTTATGGAAGCCAGGCAATAGAGAGCTTGGGGGGAAAAATAGCCGCCCATACCAGAAATTTTGGTGCAAGTTAGATGTGGCTTGGTAACACAGGGGAAGAGAGAGACTACTTATTAAGAGGACCTGGAAAAAGTGTTTATCGATATAAGAAATGCATTTTTAAATGAATTGTTCACTCCATCTTACACTGTATATAAACATCAACTACAAATAGATAAAGGACTTAAATCTCTAGAGCAAAACTATGTAATTTTGGTAGAAAAGCAGGGAATTATCTTTCTTGCCTTTGTTTAGGGAAGAGTGTGCTAAGAACACAATGTGTCAGCTATACAAGCAAAGACTGATAAAATTGAGTATAATGAAGGACTTTTCAAAAAATACTTTACAGGGAGTAGAAACTGCAAATTACATATATAACTGGAAAACATACTATCAAAAGTATCAAAATAGGTTATACTTCATGTATGAATATGCCACAAATCCACTATTCTATATAATTAATATGCACTAATAATAATTATATCCCAAAAGTATTACATATCAGTAAAAAAAAAAAGATTTTATAACCCAATTTTAAAAAATGAACAAAACACATTGTTATCATTTGTTGTAATTGAAACGTCCCCCAAAGGCTGACTCCCTTGCTGGTGGTGCTCCTGGGAGGTGGTGGTAACTTTAAGTGGCGGGCCTAGTTGGGCAAGCAGGTCACTGGGGGTGTGGCTTTGCAGGCTGCATTTAGTCCCTACACCCTTCCTTGCTCCCCAATCCTGCAGGAGCTGAACAGCTCTGCTGTGCCAGGTGGTCCCCACTAAACATGTCCTGCCCTCCATAGGCCCATAGGGAAGGGGACAGCTGCCACACACTGAACCCTCTGAAACCAGGAGCCAAAATAAAGCTCTAAAGTTGTTTTTTTTTTTCTCAGCTATTTTTGCCACAGTAACCGGAAGCTTATTAACACAGACATGAATAGACAACCCATAGAAAAAGAAACATGAATGAGTAACAAATATGTGAATACTCACCTTACTAATGATTGTGAGAATCCAAAGCAAGATGACAATGAGATGCAATTTTATATTTTTTCAATTGGCTAAAAAGAAAAAAAAAATCCTGGCAGTATCAAGTATTAGACAGGGATTGAAATCCTAGGAACACTTATGCTGCGTTGACATGAGAATAAATGAATGAAACCAGCTTGGAAAATAACTTGGCTTTTCCCTCCTAAAGTTGAACACTCATTTACCATGTGGCTTAGCTTCTAGACACAAAATCAAGAGAAAATCTTGCACATAAACAGTAGCAAATACAAAAGGATGCCTACTGCATCACTGTTGATAAAGGCAACATTGTAGAAGCAAACTCCAATGCCTACTAAAGATGCACGGGCAAATGCACTGTAATTTTTTCATTCAGCGGAATATTAGGCTGCAGTCAAGGTGAAGCTACAGCTTCACTCATTGCTAGGGATGAATGGTGGCAATACAATATGGATTAAAAAGGTTCCAGAAGACTACATACAAGTGAAAATTCTTTCCTAAATTAAGAGACTAATAAAATGATATATTTTCAAGGTATACACACCAGTAATAAAACTATATAAAATGTAAAGGAATTACACACAAAATTCAGGACAGTGGAAGAGGCAGGAGGATGGGCTGGGGAGTCGGAGGAAACAGAGGCAATTACAGAGGCTATAAATAGAGAAACTATCAAAGTTCCGATCGTCTTGGTATGTGATGCATTACTGCGAAAATGAACGAAAGAGTACAAACAAAACAGACCGATGAGAAGAGTGTTTCCTGAAACCAGGAGTAGGAATAATTTAATTTTGGAATCTAAATGACAGACCAGAGCCTAAAGGACCACCCCTTGAATCTATCTATCTCAATCCTCCCAAGTCATAAATGTGGAAACTGAGGCTCAGGCTGCGGAAGGGACAAGTTCAAGTGCAGCATTCAGTCAAGTTCAAGCGGCACACCAAATGTCAATCTTAAATTTGCAAAATTTACTGACTTTCGATGAGAGACATATGTTATAAGCACAATAAAACACACAGGAAACCGAGAAAGCATAGTCCATTTTCTTAACTATCTGAAGGACTCCGAAGGACATGTGGTACATACATATGCATGCATGCACATGTGTGTCTATGTGTGTGGATGTGTGTGAGCATGCATTTTATGTGCCCATGAGCATTAGGTTTGTGGATAAGCATGTTATAAGATAATATGTGTATGTACATATGTATAAATGCATATTATAAACCTTTGTATGTGTATGTGCATGTATGTATTCTAATCATAATGAAGTAGAACAAGGTCCTACACTTTAATATCAATTTTAAGAAATCATTTTTCTTTTGATGAAGAGTTAAAAAAAAAAAGTAAGCAAAGGAAAAGGGCCCACAGGTTTGGAGCAAGACAAGAAAAGCCTCTTGCTATCTCCTGAGCCAATCAAAGGGATAAGCAATGAATCACAAATGTGAATTCTCTCCAGGGACTGGGAGCACCCAAATGTCCTAAGGATAGATGAAAATCTGCAGATACCTTCATTTAGGTCTCAAACATGGAACTGTGCTGACCAATACAGAAAGGAAAGATGCAGCCAGTGAAAGCAGCAAATCCCCGCTGCACTGCCCAGCCCGGTGGAATTCCAACAGGAGTACCAAGGTGAAACATCAGAGATGGAAGGAGAACAATGAGGGAGGTTTAAAGAGAGCTTCGCCACTTAAACGCCACCTCTGGGCATGTACTGAAAGGATGTGGCAGCCAGAGAGAGGGCTGCACCCCCAGCCACGTGACCATGTGTACAGGAGCATCCCTACAAAGGCCTTGGGATGCGCACACAGTGGGCGGAAAGGCACTCTCCCTTCCATCTAAGGAACATGAAAGAGAGCCCACGTGGTGTTCAAAGCAGTGCTAGCTTCTCAGTTTCTTCCCTCCCTTCTCCTGGGATGACTGTAAGTGCATGGGATTACATATAACCTCAAGATAATTTTAATCCAAAGCTTTCCTTCAGTAAAACCTTGAGAAACAAATAAGGCAGAAGTTACTGGGGTGCGGCTGGGAGCCCCCTGACATGACACGGAGCTTCTCTTATGACTTTACCATGGCAGGGACAGGAGGAGACCTGGAGTTTCTGCAGTCCACCTGTGCCTCTGATGTCTCCTGCAATTGAATCTCCCCTGAAATAGAGCAATTCTGAGGACGGAGTTGGGGTGATGGGTACAGTCAAAGGGCAAAAGGGTCACACAGACCTTCTGGCAAACACATAAAAGCATGCGTGTTTGCCTGAGCCAGCAAACATCTGCTGGTATTAAACAGGATATAGTTTAACACAGCTTTGATAAGTTCTACTGAACCCACCAAAATATAAACTCTGAAGAAACCTACTTACAGGCGAACACTGCAGGAATATTCTCCATGCACCAACTCCTACTGTTTATCCACAGTTAACTGAATAACTAATGTTGGTTATGTGAAACTTATGGGCAGGAGAACACGATTTCCTGTCTTTTAGGTAGTGAGTGCAATGCATCTGTTCATTTCTTCCCTCATGTTATCTAGCACCATCACAAATACCTGTGTTGTAAGAGAGAAAAAGAAACCTCCCCAAGGCAAATACATGGGCATTCTTGATACTCCACCAGGAGATGACAGGCAGCGCTAATGGGCCCACTTGTATAAAGGCAACTTACGTGGAATTCAGCTTCCCTCCTTCTAGACTCTGAGTGCCAGAAATCATTCTTTTCCACTAGTGCTGTTTCTACTGAAACACCTGCCAGCCCAGACGACCTGTATTTGGCATCTACCAAGAGATGCCTGCATTTTTCAAGGCTCTGGAAGAGAAATACCCTAAGAAGGGTGACTGATGAGCAGAAGGCTAGGAAAAATGGCACCTAGACATCCCAGGTTCCTGACTTTTAAGATTCAGGGAAGGTCTCTGGGCAGATCTATTGAGTTTTGAGCGTGTGGTATCTCTTTTTTAATCTTAAAAAAAAAAAAGTCACGGAACTAACTTCTCCGTTCCAAGAGTGACAATAAGATTCATAAGGGAAGGTCTGCTGTGGGCTCCAGCATCTGAGTTCCAGGATGCCACAGAGAAAGTCGAAAGGGATCCTGACAGAGTGATCCCTCCCTACGGGTCTTCAATCACTCCACAGGGTTTGTCTAGCAACCTTGAGGGGACAGGGCCCCAGGCTTCTGGAATTGGAGGCTTAAAGATGAGCACTTTGACCCTGCTTCTGAATGAGGGAGCTGGCTGCAGGGCAACTTCAGCAAGTGGTAGAATTTGGCAGAGTGAGAAGGAAGATGGGGTAAGCTAAGGTGAAGGCTGTGTTTATCTACCCGGTCTTCAGCCAGAATAACATACTAGAGGAGGTGGATTGGCTTTATTTTACACAATGCTTCTTTCTAACCTTGGATGGACATCAGAGTTTCCCTAGGGCCTTAACAACAACACAGAACCAAACATACAACACATGGACACAACCTCCAACCGCCACCTGCCCCCCACACGGAGATTCTGATCTATTTGGACTGCAGTGAGGCCCATCCATCTGTCCATTCACCTGCCTATTCATTTATGCCTTGGTCTACCTATTTATTTATGTGTACTCTTCAGAGTCTCAGATGTGATTTTTTTAATAGACCTTATTTCTTAGAGTAACTTTAAGTTCACAGAAAAATGGAGCAGAGAGTATTTCAAAGTGTGATATAGTAAATTAACCAGAATTTCATCATTACCCTTTGTTAAGATAAAGCACAAATTCACATATTCATCCAAGGAATATTTATTGAGTACATAGTATGTGCAAGATAATATTTGAGGTCTTCAGGACCTACTGATATGGAAAAATAAATACAGCCCTTGTTAGTTATTTCAAGACCAAAGGCCGTTAGGCTGGAGAATCAGGAAGAGCTGAAGTTGTGCTTCAAGTCTGAAGGTCTGATGGCAGAATCCCTCTTGCTTAGGAGAGCTCCATATTTTTGTTTTATTCAGATCTTCAATGGGGTGGATGAGGCCCCATTTGTATTATGTTGAACAATCTGCTTTATTCAAAGTCCACCAATTTGAATGTTAATTGTATCTAAAAACACTTACAAAAATATCCAAAATACTGTTTGAGCACATATCTGGACTCTAAGGTTAAACCAAGTTGACAGATAAAATTAATCAGCACAGGACCCATTCCTCATGGGGCTATAAGTTCAGGGGATCTTGGATGATACTAAAATACACAAACAAATCAAGTGCAGACTGGGAAATGGCACGAAGGAAAGCAGGTTGCTAAAAGAGAAAACTTAGGGGCCCTGTTTTGGATAAAGTAGGTGGAAGAGGGAAAAGTGTTTTGGGAGTCAAGAACAGGAAGGCGCATTCTGGAGTAACATGAGAGGAAGGGTGTTGTAGGCAGAAGAGAAGATGTTCATAGAGTCACATGTGGATTGCAAAGAACTAGGTGAGCCTGAGAAAATGCTAGAAGGCTGGAGGAGCTGGAACACACTAAACAGGCAATAAATAGCCAGATTACCCAATGCCCTAAAGTTAAGAGAGACAGAGCCAAGGCAGAGAAGCACACGTTCAGATGGGCCACTTAAAGACGTTCTGTCCAGCTGCAGTGCTGAGGAGTGTGGATGCGGTGTGGCAAGGGGACACTGAAGTGGTCCAGGCATTGATGTGTGCCCAGAAAAGGGTGTGATGCTGCAGATGGGGGCCACTCGCCCCGACCTGTGACTACTTTGGCAGGAAAAATGAAGGAACTCTGGTGATTCACTGTATGGCAACCAGAGGCAAAGAAAAACTCTTTTTTTTAGCTTGAACAACTGCAAAGAAATAAGTTTTTTTCCTGGTTACCAGCTTGGCTCAAGTTATACCCAACAGCAGCTTGCATTATGCAAACTGTGTATCCTAATTCACGTAGATCAGGTTTGCGTTATGCAAATTCTTGTTTGGTGCTGTATTAGTCATGATCCAGTTTATCCCTTCCTGCCTACCTCCTGCCCATCTGGACTGCATTCCACCCTCCCCACTGTGCCTCTGTGGACCAGAGTCATGGGAATCGGAGGGTCAGGGAGCTCTAAATATTCATTGTGAAAGCTAAAAGGACGAGAGGAGTTGTTCCCACTCATCCAAGCAAAGCCAGGGACCTCTAACGGTCCCCTCTCTTTGAGAGCTGTTCTTGAACTCATCTACTAGGATGGCCCCCTCTCCATCAATGTTTGTGTCGCCTCCCACCCTGTTCAGAACCCTGCTCCATCTCAGAACAAACGCAAGCCTGCTTTCAATGCACTCTGCTGGCATGTTGATTCCTGGGGCCCGTGTTTTTCTGTTCAGATTGAATCCTACCATCTGTTTGCTGGAAAAATATTGACAGCCCTCTGACCTATCGTACCTTTTAAAGGAGCTCCCGCATAGGAATGCCACCTTGTTTTATTGAGGCAAAGACTGTGTTTTATTTAACTCTGAGCACCAGGCACCTAGAATAGCTTGCAAGATAAATGTCAATCAACTCTAGCATAATCAAGACACCCATTCCTGCCTCATTAGGGTCTTCTCATTCCCTTTAAGCTTCTTAGATTTATACATTCTAATTAGAAACTTGGTGATTTTGACTGCTAAACAGAAAGGCTTACTGGGAAGCTTCACATATCTGATTTTTAAATATTTTCACACTTCGTTAACCTAGTTGCAACTGTCACACCTTCTGGCCCAATTCCCTCACATTGTGGTTTTTATTTTTGGACAGAGATGAGCACAATTAATTGAATTGAAACACATATTGATTGCTGGGTTTTTTTTGTGTGTGTGAACTCTCAACAGTTTGTCTTTAAATTATTTTTTTGAAGGCTTTTAGACAACCCTTTGGCTGGATTATTTCCCCTGGTGACCTGATTCTGGCTGTAAGTGTTTGTCTGCAGTTGTGATGGTCTGGGTTTTGATGAATTGCAGTTGTTCCAAATAGCTGAGTCAGATGGGAGAGGCTGTGCCACCCTTGTCCCCTGATTAGAGAACCCAGGTATTCAAACCCAGGAGTAGGGCTCTGGAAGAATGTGAATCATGTGAAGGGCATGATTTCCATGTGGATTGGGAAAATTCTCAGTTCTTTAGTCCAAAGTGAGAAGGGACATTCCCTAGTTCATCCAATGGTCATAATGTTCTCATTAGTCAGAGCTTTCCAGAGTGGTTGATCTTCATTCACCACTTCTACCACCTCCTTGGGCAGATCCAGAATGTGAAATTTTATTAACATCTCTTAGACTAAAGCTTTTCACCCTTCAATATACACATGGGTCATCTGGGGATCTTGTTAATGCAGTCTCTGTCCAGTGCACTAGGCAGGAGCCCGAGATTCTGCATCTCTAACACGGTCCCAGGTGATGCTGATACTGTTGGTTTGTGGACACAGGGCTTGGACTCTTCCTCCTCACTGTACACTCCCTTTCACTCTGCTAGGGGAAATGATCCTAAAAGTGCATCCTGGATCTACCACTACAGTACAGATCACCAAAGATCTGGGGCTGTGGTTCAACTCATCCTAATACTTCCTTTTGCCATTGAATGAGGCAGTATGTTGGGCATTCTGAGTCCCTTTCAGTGGGCAGTGAGGGAATGTGGACATGGCTGCTGCAAAATCATGCTACTTCAGGGCCCAGGAGTGGTGACAGAGTCAGGGAAAGACTCCCATTCCTTAGGAAAGAAGGGTCTAGGATCTAATAGTTCATGGCTCTAGGAAGGTTGTTAAGATAAGAACTCCATACTGAACTGGATCTTAAATGTCCCCCAAAGGCGTTGGAGGTCTGATTGCCAGGGTGATGCTACCATGGTTCCTGGAGGAAGGAAGGCAAGGTGGTTATTAGGGGTGCGCCTCTGAAGGTGCATTGGGACCCAGTCCCTTCCTCTCCCTCTTTTTGATTTCCAGCCACCAGAATGTAACGGCTGTGTGTAACCTTTGCCATGGTGTGCCGCCTCGCCCCAGCCCCAAAGCAATGGGACCAAATGACCATGGACTGAAACTTCTGGAAGTGTCAGGCCAAATAAATCTTCCTGCTTGTAACTTGCCTATCCCAGGCATTTTGTCAGTGACAGAAGCTGACTAACAGTGTCAGCATCAGGTTAGCAGCAGGATGCAGACAGCTGTGACAACACTTTCACATCTTCCACCCCGGTACGAGGTCTTCCACTAAACTGCCGAACCCGCATCCAGATAGTGTAGATGGTGGAAACGGCCACACAACCCGAGGCACCTTCTAGATGTCCTCAAGATGCTGCACACCCTTGTCCCCATCTATCACCCCCGACAGCTGGGTGATCTTTTAAGAATGTCAATCTGATTCCTTCATTTCTCTGCTGAACACCTTTCCAGGACTTTGCAAACTCCAGAAGCCCAGCATACCCTGTCCTGCCCCCAAGTGCTCCACACTGCCTCTTCACTGTCCTCCATGCTCTTGACGCCTCGTCACCCTGGTCTATTGTTCAGACTGCCACTGTCATTCCCACTCCAGGCCTCTACAGCAGCGAGTGAGCTTTCTCCAAATGTCATCACTGCTGTACCTTCAAAGACTCTGGCCAGCTCAAAAGCGAGGCTCCAACACAAAGCCGCTCCATGATGAGGCAGATCCTTGGCTTCTGTGGGTTTGACGTGGATTTATTTATCACTCTGTCCTTATCCATTTGAAGCCTGGAATGCTTGGACAACCTTCAGGTTATAGAGGGGACTGAAGCCCAGAGACAGAATAAGTCACTCAGATTTGGGAGGGGGTCAGAGTTTTTCATTGATAAATCCAGAGGTTGTGACTTGGACCCATGGGGAAGGAAATTTAATCTTTTTTTTTTTTATTTTTAAAGAGAGAGGAACAGTGAGAGAGAGAGAGAGAGAGAGAGAGAGGGAGAGAAAGAAAGAGAGAATCAATTTTTTAATTTAGTTTTCCATGTGGCTTTCATTGCTCTAAGACATTGTTATGTACGTGGTGCTGGGGTTTGAACTCTCGTCCTTGTGCATGCCAGGCAAGTGCTCCAACCCCAGAAAATTCAATCCTAACACTGCCTGGACCAGCTGTATTTAAAAATGTTTACATTGTTCCAATAGTGAAACTCCTCTTTTCTTTTTCTTTCTTTTTATTTATTTATTTATTTATTTGCATTTTGACTGCTGAGTCTAATGTGCATAGGAAGGCATAGACCATCCTGGTTTTCTGTTCCCTTTGTTATTATCCTATTTTTTTCTTTGTAACAAAATATTCTTTTTGAAGCCAGAAGAGGGTGATTTGTAATTTATGGATCTCTCTCTCAAAATTACAACTAGAACCTAATTTAAAAAATCAAATTGGCTTCATCTAATTAAATTTCTAAATTGCCTCATAAACACATATTTTGCTATGAATGTCTGTAAAATCAAGGTCTCCTGCTTCCAGTCTGGGGAAGGATGGGCTTGAGCCCAGCTTGGATGGAACTCGCCATCTCTCCGCTCAGGAGGACACACTCTTCCACTAGTTGCTAATGCTTTCTACCCAGCAGCGTTTTCTAGAACAGCACTGTTTAAACTTGAATGCCCATATGCATCACCCAAGAATCTTGTAAGCTGGAAATTCTGATTTGGGAGGTCTGGATGGGGCCTAGGATGTACATATCTAAGCATCTCCTGGGTGACCCTGATGCTGGTGGGCTGTGGACCACCCTGAGTGATAGCCCAGGCCACGCCCAAATTCAGGAGGCATAAATTTGCCTTCCTGGCTTCTTCTCTTCATATCTCTGCCCCTTGACTTCCTTATTTTTATGAAATGATAAGAACCAACATTTGTAATGTTATTTATGAATGTCAAACACTGTCCTTAACACACTTAATATAGTTTCCACTCAACCCTATAAGGAATACTCCATTATTATCATGACTTTTCAGATGAGAAATCTGAGATTCTTGAGAGGGTTCTTGATCTACCAACAGTCAAACAGCAGGAAATTATCAGAATGGGGGTTCAAATTTAGGACAGGTTTTTCCTGACCTCAAAAGTCAACATCTTACCTTCTCGAGTTTCACCAGCCTGGAATGCACGTAATCACTGTCGTGTTTACACACGGAATATGATGCTAAGCCACCAAACTCCTAACTCCCTTTGCCATATCTCCCAACTATTTTGGTGTTTTCCTAAAAGGTTGCCTCAATGCTCACAAAAATAGTCCTCCAGCAGCAATATTCTGGCCCTGGTTCTTTATATTCATAGCCTAGGGAGCAACCAAGAAGCTGTTTAAAGATATTTCACCATCGCTATCTCCAGTAGAGACCATCATGGAAATGTTAATATCCCTGCCATCGGGTCCCAAAATCACTAAGGCACTGAGTCCACATAGAAGTGAGAAAGATCTGCTGTTCCAACCCGTTCTCCACCTTTGAGCCCAGAGCTCCAGAGAGTGTACCTATTAATGATGCCTCAAGTTCAGGAGCTATTGCTGAAACCAGGGGTTCAACTCATATCTGTGTGCACCCCTCTTCTCCCTCCATCTATTTATTTCTTATCATAGGACAGCAATCATGATATTGCTAGTGTGGTCCAAAGTATAATCCTACTAGAAGAAAAAACATATTACTCTCAAGGAAGAAATCTATGCAGAGAGAGATGACCTCACTAGCAACAGAACCAAGCCCAGTGGTTTCCAACTGCAGGCACCTAAAGGACCCAAACCTTTTCAATAAAGTTGCAATCATTCCATGACAAAATGAGAGAAAGTAAGGCAATTGCATGAGTTATTCATAAAGTTAAATTTATGCAATTTGAAAGACTGCCTTTTATTCTGAAATTATGTCCTTTTTATATTTTTGAATTATATCATTTCTTTTATGAAAAGATGGTAAAGCACCTCTGTTGGTCCCCCAAACCTTTGAGATATTAGTACCCTATGAATTCCAAAAAGCTTGCATTTCTGGCATGGTGAGATTTCTACATATCATTACTATTACTCCCTAAATCATGGGTCCTTTCTCTCTGCTACACAAAGTACAGCTTGCTATGCACAATGGGTCTTTAGAGTGTGTGTGTGTGTGTGTGTGTGTGTGTGTGTGTGTCTCTGGTTTCTACAAAGAATATCTTTGAAATGGTTGTATTTTATTTCATTTAATTTCCAGTCTTTCACTTCCCTGACAAGGTTTGGACCACACCCTTGACAAGGTGTATTATTTGAGTAGTTTTGCTCCTTATCTTGCAACAAACTCAGGAAAGAAGCTTCTCCTTGTGGCCCACAAAGATGCACAATGGTTGGGATGAATGTCTATTCCTGCCTTTCAAATGCTCGTCCTGAGAGCTGCACCAAGTTCCCTGCAATTTCTAAAATGCAGATGTTAGATGACTCTTCTAAGAGATGCTAGATTTAGTGAGACAGGTGCTTTCTCAAGAATGTTTCACGTTAGATTCTCCCTGCTTCAGAGAGCTCTGAGGACCATCTATGTCTCTAGAGAGTACAGGGTTCATCAGTCCAGTGCTGAATATGTCTCCCTCCTCAATACTCCTTGACTTCTCTCCCTGGAGTTCATCCTGCAAGCCCACTCTCTAGAGGTATGTGTTTTCCCATGAGCACTCAGGACCTTAAGGCCCTTTATGAGCCTCTGGTGCATGTTTCCTGGGGATGCTTCTCCTTTTCCCTCCCCAGGCTTGCTAGAGTAACACTCAAGTGACAAATATTATCCCCATTTTACAGATGAGGCAATGGGCTTGGGCAGAGGAGAAGACTGTCAAAGGTCACTTGAGACAGTGGTACACCTACAGGGATACTAAGCTACCTCTTTCCAGCTTTAGCATCCATGCCCTTCCATCTGCATTGCTCTGCATTTTCCATTTTATCCAGAATTGTCTCAGAAAGAAGGAGCGAAAGGAGAGTCAATCTTACCCATATCCCAGTACTTGAATCTAAGCTGTGAGTTTTCTTGCAGATCTTTTGTTTGTGTTTTGCAATGGGCTTCTCTATAGTTTGTTTTACAAATTTTCAGGAATCCATATTAGGTGCCTTGGTGGGAATATTCCTGCCTGAGCAGGTTCAGTTCCATCCCTGATATGATGAGGCCCTTTGAGTGCTTGGTGGAGGGTTTTGGATACTCTCACTTGGCTAACAATATGATATGACTTGAGCACAGAATAATTTAGAGCTCAGGAATCCAGTATCTCTGGAACAGAGGCTAACCCTGGGATTCTTTGCAGAGCTCAGGGACTGATACTGGTGTGTGAGTGATGACATCATGGTTTCTCAGGTGGGCTTTACTCTTTGCAGGCCTAGGTCATCTCTTCTACATCAGCACAATCTGACTCCTTGTGTTCCCAACTCTTTTGCAGAAGGGATCAACTGTCACCACAAACATCTTAAGGCACAGAACATCCAGATTTGTCCTTGGGATTTCAGGATGGTCTAACTCTGTGCCCTGGTGTTTTCTTTTCAATATATTATCAAAAACTTTCTGGCAAGATGTGCCCCACTCACCTTCACATCCTCACCGGAATAGGTACTTCAGCTGAAGAGAACTGAGTGAAGCTGAGCTTACTGAAGAAGCCAAGGAGCCTCCTTACCTCATAGAGCGTGATGACGCCATTGGTCTCATTGGGAGGTTTCCACTGGATGTAAATCTTCTCCTCAAAGGGTCCCCCTTGGATGGATTCGAGAGGCACAGCTCCTGGAACTACAGAAAAGGAAAGTTATGTACTTGATGTCACCTTTCAAGTCATTTCTCCAGCCCCATCAACCTAGAACAGTGGTTGGCAAAGTTTCTATGAAGGCCCAGATAGTAGACATCTCAAGATTGATGGATGATGGTACAGTCTGTTGCTGCCACTGAGCACAAAACTGGCCATGGATAATTCAGAAACGAATGGGTGTAGCTATGTTCAATTAAACTTTAATTCCAAAAAAGCAGGCAATAGGATGGATTTGACCCATGGGCTATAATTTGCAGACTCTTCTTTAGCAGGTTGTCAGTTTTTTCATCTGTAGACTGAGCAAGTCTCTTCACTATCTGAATCTGATCAGGGCAGGGAGGAAACAGCAGGCCCCAGCCTTGCCAGCAGGTGGGGATCTGCAATGAGGTTTTTGTTTTAGGACTGGTATTTGAGGAATGCAAAGTGGGTTCTGCCATTGATTTACCAACTCTCAATCTCCTAACTTTGTCAAGTTTTTTTCAGCATTAGAAAGGGCTTCCTCAGGTTCCAAATTCCTTAATCCAGTAAAAACTGTGTGCCTCGAAACGCTGACCCACTTAGAAGACGCTTGCTTAGCTCCAAGATGGCAGCCAGCTTGCCTTGCAGCAGAGTCTTGGTGCTGGCCTGGGCTAGATGCTAAAGAGCTGTTTGCAGGTTGGATGAAGAGGTGAATGAATGACATTTTTCCCTAATGTGCACAACCTTTCCTGGGGCTGCTCCTGTAACAGGCCAGTCTTCTTAGCATCCTCCTGCTGAATTCCAGCATCCTCACAACAGTCTGGAGGCTGCTGAGCCAGAACCCAAATGACTTCCCAAACTTTCAGTTCTAACCCTCCAGAGAATCATGAATTCATGTAAATCATTGCAGGATCTATTTATATTCCAGCAGTATAAAAGCAGGTAGCTGGACTAAGTGCTGACCCTTTGATCAGAATTGCATATACATTATTTCATTTAAGCCACAAAATAGCTCTGGCCAGTATGTATTATCTCCTTTGTGCTGATAAGGGACTACAGCTGTGAGAATGAAATATCTTGCTCAAGGTCATATGGCTCTTAAGTTGTAAAGAGGGAACAGAACACCTGCCTACCATCTTCAAGTCATATACCCTTAATCATCATGTTACGCCTCTCTAGATATAGCCTTGGCCATATGCTGCAATCAGTTCCCCATTGTTAAATTAAAATATGTTTAGGTTTTCTCATTATGGACACGATACACACAATTTGTTAAATATTAAGAATATACAAAAAGATTTAAAAATAGATAAAGTACAAAATTACTCACATTGTCCACATCTGAAGATATTTTTCCAGTTTTTCATATGTATATAGGTATATATAAACTTTATTTTTAAAATATAAAATATGCTTATGAATGTGTTTTATTTTTAAAAAATTTAACCCCTACTATACATATTATGTTGTGACTTTTTTTTTTTAAGAAAGAGGGATAGTGAGAGTGAGACAGAGAAGCAATTTTTATTTAGTTTTTCATGTGACTTTTGTTGCTCCGAGACTTTGCTGTGTACATGCTGCTGTTTGAACCTGTGTACTGGCACATGCCAGGCAAGTGCTATAACTGCAGAGCCACAGCTCCAGCCCCTGAGATTTTCTTTTATCACTAAGTAAAGCACAAACTTTTTAAAAAGAGAATCCTGAAGTGTTTGGGGGCTCATTCACTTTAATGGCTACTTAGAAGAAAATGCCCCCATTATAATCATAGGCACCAATCCATTATTTTTGAGCACTAAAGTTGGTTTGAGTTCTTATGATTCTGAGTAGAACTGCAAAGAGCATTCTTACAAAGTATTTGCATGCAACTCTGCTGATGTCCTGGAGATAAATTCATGAAAATTAATTTACTAGGCCAAAGTGGGCAAACTATTTTATTTTTAAAGCTTTGACATGTATTACCAGATTGCCTTCCAGAAAGTTTGTACGAATCTGGACTCTCCAAGAGAAGAATATGCCTAGTACTGATCTCTGCCAACACTATTTAAAAAATTAAGTACATGTGTGTATCATTTTTAGAAAACTGGAGAGTGCAGATTTTTTCAATTTAATTAGCCATTTGCATTGGATCTTTTAGGAACATGCTCTCTAAACTCTGTGCTCATTTTCTTGTATGTTTCTGTATTTTTGCTCATCTTTATCTTATGGGCTTGCAAGTATAATCCATTTTTAAGGACATACTTTTTTAGGTATGGAAGCTTTTAATTAGTCAGATCTCCTATTGTTTTCCCTTGGCCACCCTTCCTTGCTATAAATATTTCTCAAGTATTTAATGTGATCAAGGGAGTATGATGGACATTAGGGATGTACTCATAACAAAGAGAGATGTAGTCAAACTCTTGATAAAACCTTGTGCTCTGGGAAGGGAGACATATATTTAAAAATTGCACCCAAATTAGTGCATCAAAACTGTTAACTCTGAGGTACTGGCACAGCGTATTAGGAGAATCGAGTAGAGGAAATCTAGTCTTGGAGTCAGGATATTGAGTGGCAAATAAACTAAAGTAGATGGATAAGTAGAAGTTATTAGAGCAAAAGTGGGGAGTGTTGGAGTGTGGTGGATAGCTTTCTGAGGTCAAGAGTGGAAGGAGAAAAATTAGCTAGGAGATTGCTTTTGTCATTCTGGGCAAAAGGATGGTCCTTTGGACTGGGGAGAGGGAGTGGAAAAGAGAAATGGACTGTGTAGATTTTTGTCATGCTAAACTAACATGACTTGATGGTTATGAAAAAAGACAGAGGAGGGAAGAGATGTGCCATGGAGGAACCCAGAATTTTTGTTTTAAACAACAACTGGGGGATCAGACTATTGTTCATGAAGGAGGGTCTTAAAGGATGACCAGCTTTGGAGAGGAAGATGATAAACTCAATTTTTGCCACAGTTCATCTGAGGTGTATATAGAATATCCAAGAGATAGGGTTGAATAGCAGTTAGGTACACAAGACAGGAATTTTCCAACATTTGGAAATGGAAACCATGGTCAGTGACTGTATCTTGCAGCTAGAATATAAATACAGTTAAAAAGGACTAAGCTCAGAGGAACTCCATTCTTAACAATGAGGAAGAAAACAAATGGAGAAACTGGGAGACACTGTGCAAGAGGCAACAAGAAAACCAGGGAGTGGAGCTGTCCCTGGAACTTTGCAGGAGGAAGCTAAGTGACTGTCAACAGTGACAAACGTGGCTGAGTAGTCAAGTAAGATGTGCTCTTAAGCTTTTTCGTTGAATCTAGTGTCCTGTTCTCGCCCCAAGGTTGTGATCTAAGCATAAGTAATTTGGGGAGAATGCTGGTGTCACAAGCCATACTGAAGAGGGTTGAAAAAGGAGTCAGAGGTGAAGTGAGACAAATAAACACTGTTGAATGTGAAGGGGAAAAGAGAAAATGTCCCTTCCCAAAGATGGTACAGTCATGGCAGGATGAAGACAGCCAGGAAAAATCCAAAATAGAAGCAAGAGGTGGAATGGTAAAAAGAGAGGGGCCAACTGGCATTGGGAGGGCCCTGAAAAGTCAGGAACGTGTGTGCGCGCATGTGTGTGTGTGAATGTGTGTGTGTGCATGCATACATGCACACATGCATGTGAGAGAAGTTGAGGTATCCTAATGGCTCTCTTTTCTTAAGAAGTGGGAGTGAAGCCACCCACCACTAGTGTAATGAGGGACAAATTGCATCAAGAATTTGGGAAGAATAAAAAAGCTTTAATCACTGAGAAGCAGAAAGTGAACTTGACAGAGAGCGGCAGATACTACCCATTCATCTGAAGATCCATCTGCAGGAGGTGGAGGAGGGTCTGCCTGTTTGATGGAGGTAGAAGAGGTTCTGTCTGATGGAGGGAAAAGAAGGTGTGTCTTTCTGATGGAGGTGGAGGAAGAAATGTCTGCTGGATTCTACAGTGAATCTCAAACTAGTAGCACTAGGCAACCTGGTCTTTCCAGTTTAGAGCAAATGCTTTTCTCTTCCCAGATCAGATAAACAGAAATCTCAAATGGATAATTATTTTAAGATTTATTTCATAATTCATTCCCATCTTTTTCTCTTTACATCTACACTACAATCCATCTGGAATTTATTTAGCATATTGTAGCCAGTAAAAAATCTAACTATAATTCCTTACAATTTTCTTAGGACAGTTAATTGATGAGTCAAAACTTCCCCCAGTGATTTGATGCCATCTTACTCCCATGGTAAGTTAATCTATACCCTGGCCTATGTTGAGCAGCTTTCACAGAGCTGTGGCTTCTACCATGACAGTGTCCCTCCACTGGGTAGAGGTCATATACCTTAATACTTGGGAGAACGAGGCCTTCTCTTTCATTATTATTCTTTTGCAGTGTTTTCTGGAATGTCAATACCCATTTATTCTTCCAGAAGAACTGCAGAATAATTTTATAAAATTTCAGACTATTCCATCAAAATTTTATTGCAGTTCAGGGGGGACAACCCTCTTCTTTCGGGGGATAAGACATCTCTTTATAACCATGAATCCTTTATTTCATAATATCTTATAACTCTTCATTTATTACTGCTTCCTTTTATGTCCCTTGGTTAAAACTATGGAGCTTTTATCTATTTCTTACAAACTGCATTCCTAGGACTTCATTTCTTTGCTCCTATTGGATTTTCATTACACTAAAAAGTGTAGGCAATTCTGTACAGTTTAAAGAATAATTATGAAATAAACATGTGCCCACTCTCTGCTTTTGAAATGAGACATCACCATACCATTGAAGAAGCACCCTGTGTGACTGTCACTACTGACTCCTTTTCCCATCTTCTTTGTTATCAACAAAAACAACAATAAAAATCAGGTACTACATTGAAGTTTTCATCAGCCATTTATGTGTACTTGCGGTTATAAATATATATTTCTAAATGAAGGTAAGATATCATTTAGTTTTTCTTGGTTTCCTTTACATGCAGTTTTTTTTATTATATCAATATTATTTTGAGATTAATCTACGCTGATGCACTCAGTTGTATTTCATTCATCTCTAATTCATAAATATCTTACTGTATTTATTTTACCATTCTTCTGTAGATGAATGTTAGAGTTGTTTCAAGATGGAGCTATCTCAGAACATGGCTTACATGAATATTTCGGTATGTTTGGTTGAACATGTAGAAGATTTCACTAAGGCATGCTTAGGAATAGGACAGGTAGACTGAGGGGCACATCCATCTTCAGGTTTACTGAATAATGCCAAATCATTTCCAAAATGGTGGAAGCAGCCTGGACTTCCCCCAGCAATGTTCTAAAAGTTCCCTCTTCTCTATATCCTTGTAAACACTTGGTATTATCAGGACCAAAATTCTAGATCATTTGGTCAGTTTAAAATTATACTTCATTGAGATTTTATCTGTTTTCACCTGCTTACTAAAGAGGCTGAGCATCTCTTAATGTTTGGTCATTAAAATGCTTGCACCCTTTCTTCTTGTTTTGCAGAGATTTTTGGTAAATCCTTGATACCTATTCTTTTACTGGCTATATATCATGCAAGAATCTTCTCTCCGTTTGTATAGAGATAGAGAAAGGGAGAATCAATTTTACTGAGTTTTTCATGTGGCTTTCATTGCTCTGACACTTTGTTGTATACACTGTGCAGGGGTTCAAACCCAAATCCTTGCACATGTGAGGCAAGCACTCTAACTGCTGAGCCACTGCTCCAGCCCAGTTCTTAATTTTAATATAGTCAAATTTATCAGTTTTTCAAGTTTTTATGGGAGAAAGACAAACTTAATAATAGGTGCTGTTGGTGCCCCGTATCCTACTGAAAAATGCTTCCTGCAAAACACTATATTAATTTACCTAACGGCTGTGGAAGTAAACTTATCCCCACAGAGGGCAAGGAAGAAACGCCAGGCAGATAATGATCCCAACTCATCTTTCAAGCAATGGAAGACAGGAAGTAGATGGAAGAACAGACCAGTTTTCCCTCCACTGGATTGAATAATTCTGAAATGTATTCTCTTAGTTCTTCTCCAACTATCCCAAACACTGAAGACCCCATGATGACGATGATAATTTCCACTCCATGGGGACTATCATAAAGTACCACAAGAATGATTCCATCACTAGGGAAGTAGAATTGTAAAGTAAAACTGAAATTTAAAACAAAATTAATGAAAATGTAAGCGATTCCTTTTTAATTACTTTCTATTTTTTAACTCATCTTGTCATGGACCAGAAAAAGTTACCATGTCCGTACTGGTCTTTGGATCACACTTGCAATGGCACTGTATTAACACTAGTACCAGGCTAGTCACATGGTAATTTCCTCGGAAGCACATCTGGGAAGCTTCCTTCCCTTCCCCTTTCTCCCTCCCTCTCCCTTATCAGTGTGACTGCCGAAATGAACTTCTTCCACTGGAATCCTTATCTCCAGATCTGCTTCTAAATAAACCTAAATAAAGGGTTCTTATTTAAGAAACATTTTCTTGCTACCCCAAGAAAATGTTTAAGAACACTTTCTTAAATTCTCATCAAAAGTTTAAAAGTTATGCCTTTAATAAAATGTTCTCAACCCAATTGCAATTGTGTTTTCATGCATACTGTAAAGTAGGGATCCAATTTCAATTCTTCATCCCTGACCTAGTACCACTCTAGAAAAAGAAAACTTTAGCAACTCAATGGATCTGCCCTGCTACATTTAACTTCTAATTTAACTTCTATCACATTTCCACATATGTATGGGTCAATTTTTTTCCTTTTATTTTTTAATGGTAGTGGGAATTAAGCCCTCTGAGCTATACTCTTATCCTTTTTTGAAATTTTATTTGGAAACAGAATCTCACTAAGTTATTGAGACTGGCCTTTAACTTGTAACACTCCTGGCTCAGCCTCCTGAATTGCTGGAGACCCAAACCTGGCCTATATGAATGGGTTTGTTCGTTTGTTCCTTCCTTCCTCCCTTCCTTCCTTCCTTTCTTTTTACCCCATCTTATCTTCTCATTTTTTGACATCATCTTTAGATCTAACACTCTTAGATGAGACCTCCAAAATTTATCTGCTCCAACTGAATTTCTTTCTTTCTTTTTTAAAATGAGAGCTTTATGGTTATACCTAGTAGTTGGACTCATCCCGACAACTTCATACATGCACCGAAATCAATTTTCCCTCCCTCTTTCTCTTTCCACTACTGGAGCTCCTTTTGCTCATCTATTAATCTACATTTGATTGGTTCTTCATTGAATTTTATCCTTTCCTCCCACTTTCCTTTATTATACCCTAGTTTCTGCAAATGAGAGAAAACATTTGACCTTTGAGTTTCTGAGTTTGGTTAATTTCACTTACCACGCTATTCTCTATTTATATCCATTTGCTGACAAACGGAATGGGTCTATTTCTAAGTTCTGTTTTGTTCAATTGTCCTTAAACTGAACCTGTGTCAATACCATAGTTGCTTAGTTGACAATGGTTTGCAAGTCTTGATATTTGAAAAAGCAAGGTCTGTTACTTTATTCTTTGTGTTCAGGACAATCTTAGTTATTCTTACCCTTCCTCCTTATTTAGACCAGCTTGCACATTTGGGAGAAAAATTTTTAATTTACATGCATTATAGTTCAGGGAAAATAACTCATATATTTATATTATTATGTCTTTATGATATTGGTTTTCCCATCTGTAAACATGATGTATTTCTCTCACTAGGGCTTTCCTAAATGTTTCTCTGCTTTATATGCTTTATATATTTTTATATACATCTTAAAAACTTGTTAAATCTATTACTAAATAACTTGTGTTTCTATTGCTATTATAAGGTTTCTTTAAAGTAATACCAAGATACCATTTTATTTGTTTGTGGTACTGGCAATTGAACCCTCTGAACTATACTCAGAGTATATAACTTTCTTTCTAGGTTAATGGAAATACAGTTGATTTCTTAATGTTGACATCTTGTCAAACATATTAATATTAATTCTAATAATTTGTATACAGATTTCTTTGGATTATTTATGTAAATGATTATAGGACCCACAGTTAATAATAGTTTTATTCTTTCCAATCTCTGTTTTATTTTCTTGTCTTCATCTAGGGCCACCAATATAATATTTAATGGGAATAATGACAGGTGTATGTGTTTTTCCAATTTTAAAGATAATGGTGTTATTATTTTATCCCAGAGTATAGTATTTGTAGTTTTATTATGGCTATCATTTATAAGATTAAAAAGGCCCATCTTATTCCTGATATATAAGGATATTTTGTTTTTAAATTATACTGAGCTTTAACCAAATCCATTGTAGTAATAATATGTTTTACCTCCTTTTAGTATGTTAATGTAGCGAATTACATAAATAGCTTTACTAAATTTGAAAAAATATTGATTTCTTGAAATAAACTAATTTTTTTCCTATTTGTGCACAGTTTGGGATTGTTCATTAATGTTTTGTTTGGTGTATTTGCACCTAATTTCTTTTTTCTCATTGCAAGCTTGTCTGGTTTTGAAGTCAGTTTAAAGTCATGTCGTACATTGAAGGTCAGGGAAGTGTTCTTCCTTTTTCCTCTCTTGGAAAGTGCATAAACAAGGCTGGGGTTACAAATTTCTTGAACAGTTGTCTGATTCTACTCGTAAAACCACCAGGGACCGGTGTTTCCTTTCCTGGAAATGTTTAAAATATTGTTTCTAATTCCCTGATTGTTGTAGAACTATATAGGAAATTTCTTCCCTTGGGTCAAGATTTTAAATTTATACTTTTGCCAGGAATTTTCCACATCACCTAAATTTCAAATATGTTAGTATAAAAGTATATGTAGTATTTATTCTTTTTACTCTTTTAAAAGTGAAATAAATTCTATGTGTATGCATAAAACAAATAAACATATCATTAATTTAGCAGTAGCCAACTGCATAGATGACCTTGCATTTCTTTAGGGTTTTCACTCCTTAAACACACATCCAGTAAATATTTCTGAACTCTTTTACAAAGACCAGTGCTAGAGAATGAATGTTTTCGCATTGTTAACTTCCATTTATTGAACATGCTTCTTCCCACCACTAATTTATGTATTTGTATTTGAGGATGCACATCAGCATCTTTGTTTTTTAAAAAATCTTGTTTCTTGCTGTAATTCTTGGGGATATTGATTCTACAATATTAGATCAGCCCCCTTTAATAAGAATGACAGCATTTTTCATATGTTCAGTTACCTTTCCATGAGGCCCTGTTTTAAGTATTTCCATCTCGGAGGGACAGGGAAGAAATTATATATGCTTACGCATTACTTGGCCAGATAAGGGGTCTAGCAGTCTTGTGGGGAGTGGTATGAACAGTGGGTAGTGAAGGGAAATAACCAGGCAGCAGGAAGATTCTCTGCAGTCTGGGTTTTATACATTTTGGGGAACAGCCGGTAGTTACCAGGAGCCAGTCACTGGAGGGTCTCTTTCCAATGAGAGCTTTGCATTAAAACCCTATATTTTCTTCATTTATCATGTGTTGGGTATAAGCTTGGAGTGAAAGCTCTCATCTTCTACACTATTGACTGGCATTTGCAGTCACCCACAACATAGATTTCCCTTTATCTTCTACTCCTGTGCATGGTCCACTCCTATTTTTAGCCCTGGTCAGTGACAGTTGATGGTTTAAAGTGAGTAGCCTTCTTCATTTTTGCTACTCTGACTGGAGTAGGTGGAATCTCAGTGAAGTTTTGACTTTCATTTCTCTGATTGCTAGTAATGTAGAATATTTTAACGTAGAATATTTTCTCATATGTTTATTGGCTTTTTGGACTTCCTCTGTCCAAAGGGATTGTGGTGAGAAAGGAACACTAACACACTGTTGGTGCTGTAAACTTGTACAGCCACTCTGGAAAGCAGTGTGGAGACTTCTCAAAAACGAGGGATGGAACCACCTTATGACCTGGCTATCCCATTCCTGGGTATTTTACCAAAAGAACTAGAATCAGCATACTACAGAGACACAGCTACATCAATGTTTATAGCACCTCAATTTACAATAGCCAAACTATGGAATGAACCCAGATGTCCCTCTCTGGATGAGTGGATTCAAAAACTATGGAATACATATACAGTGGAGTTGAGGGAACAATATCATTGCACTTGCTGCAAAATTATTGAAAACAAGAAGAATTGTGCTGAGTGAAATATCCCAAACACAGAGCCTTAAGAGCCAAATGTTTTCTCTCATATCTGGAAGCTAGTGCAAATACTAACACAAGATGAAAGTTAGCTAAGTTTAATAAACTCACCAAAGTTGAAATTGCACATAAGCTGGGGGAACCACAACTACGAAAGTAGAGGGAGAAGGGAGAGAGGCAAGTGGGTGGGAGAGGAATAAGGAGGGGTTATCAATACAACTGAGAACACTCAACTCACATGAGAAGCCTAACCATACACAGGCAGGTAGAGAGACTCAGAAATTTCAAAAAGTTAATATACACATATATGCTTATTTCCAATTACAGCATGGGGGTATTACAGCGGAGACATAAGATCAGGGGATGGCTGAAGGGGGGAGATTCTTTACTAGGATCGGCCTTGACTTATTTTGTCAATATCCATACATGCATGAATATGTAACAATGATTCCCTCCAATATGCAAGACTATGTTGAACAAATAAAAATAAATAAATAAATAAAATAAAACAGGTAGGCTTAAAAGTATCTTCCTCTTATGCCAGGAGGTTATCTTTTCCTGTAGTCTCCACTCACCTTAGCATTCCTCCCCAGTTAGGTTTCTGTCCCCTACATGGTCTTGCATTAATTCTTTCTGGCATGGGTGATAGTGGTATAAAATTATATACCAAGAGGTATATGTTTTAGTCAGCTTTTCTGTTGCCATGACTAAAAGACCTGACAAGAACAATTTTAGGAGGAAAAAGTTTATTTATGGGCTGGAGGTGAGGCAGAACATCATGGAAGAAGAATGTGGCAGAGAGAAGCAGCTCAAGGCGTGACATCGTGAAGCAGAGAGAAGAGTCCATGCCAGATGGAAAATATTATCCAAAGGCACACCCCCAATGACCCACCTTCTCCAGCCACACCCTAGCTGCCTTCATCACCAGTTGATCCCCGTCAGGGATTTAATTCACTGATTGGGTTAAGGCTCTCCTAACCCAACCATTTTACCTCAGCCTTCTTGCATTGTTACACACAAGCTTTTGGGGGACATCTCCCATTCAAACCATAACATTCCACCCTTGGACCCCAAACTCACGACAATTTCACAATGCAAAATAAATTTGGCCTATTTTCAAGAGTCCCCATAGTCTCAACAGTTCCAAGATTGCCCAAAGATCAAGTCCAAAGTCTTCACTGAGATTCAAGGCAAACTCTCAATGTGAGCTCCTGGAAAAAATCAAGTTACCTATGTGCAATATACAGAGGCACATAATAAATACTTCCATTCAGAAAAATAGGGGCACATAGAGAACGGGTGAAAACAAAGCAAGACAGAAATTCAGCTGGGCAAACCAGTCCTGTAGGTCCATGTCCAGCATCTGAAGCACATGACATTGTGATCTCTACAAAAGGTTGACACAGCTCTGCCCCTACAGCCTTGCTGCGTGAAGTCCATATGGCCTCTCTGTTGGCATGTCTGTGTTCAGTTCCTGCCACTTTCTTGGTGAAGGTTCCAGGGTTCTGGCATTTCTTAATCTCAGGGGTCTCCATTGCAGCTTCGCCTTCTTCCTCACATCTCCATGCTTCACCCTCTCAAGGGCTGCAGACAGAGATTCCGACCCTGGGGCACTTTGCCTGGCCTACCAGGCCTTCCTTTGAGATCTTGGTGGAAGACTCCATGATCCCCTAACTCTAGCATACTACAGTCCTGCAGAACCAGCACCACATGAATGCCTCCAAGTGCTGCTGCCATCTTGAGCAGTACCCAAGCCTCCAAGGACCATGGCTGCAGTGGCCTTTGAGTGCCTAAGTGGCCAAGGAAAAACTGTCCTAGCCCCCTTGTGCAAGAAGGGTTGCCCCACTGGTCTCTTCTCAAAGGAATTTTTACTCTCTTAAACCCAAAATGGGTGTGGTTTTGCCAATTCCTGAGATTTCTTCAAGCCTTCTTTCTTTTTGACCCTGTGCAAAATCTTTAGCGTTTCTTTAGTGATGGCAAGTTCTTTAGCCCATTTTACTCCCATCTTTCAAGTCCAAGTTTTTCAGATCTTTCTGCTGTACTTTTTGCTCATTAGCATGAGGAACTTGGCTAAAAAGTGTCAGAAATATCCATGCCAACTCTTGAATACTATGCTGCTTAGAAATTTCTTCTGCCAGAGTAAGAAGTCCATCACTTTAAAAATCAGTCTCACCAAGTCTCAGGACATGGGCAAAATGCTGACAACTTCTTAGCCAGAACATAACATGAGTGGTCTCTCGTCCAATTTCCAATAGAGGCCTCCTCCTCTGAAACCTCTTGAGCTCTGTCTTGTCTTAGCACTCTTATGGGCATTCTGGTATTCTGAGCTTCCACCAGAATCACCCATTAAGCTCTGCTTACAACAATCTAAAGCATTTCTGGCTTGCACTGCTAAACATCTCAAATTCTTGCCACAAATTTCAAAAAAAATCTCTGAACCACATGGTCAGGTTAGTCACAGCAACAACCCCACTTCTTGGTACCAATTTCTCTTTCAGTCAGCTTTTCAGTTACTGAAGAACAATTTTAGGAGGAAATGTTTATTGAGGGCTCACGGTTTTGAAGGTCTTATTCCATGGAAGGCAGAGTCCATTCCTCAGGGCTGGAGGTGAGGCAGAACATCATGGCAGAAGAATGCGGCAGAGGGAAGTGGTTCAAGGCAGGACATCATGAGGCAGAGAGCGAGAATTTCATGCCAGACACAAAAATCAATCCCCCAAAGCCATGCCCCAATGACCCACCTTCTCCAGCCACACCTGGCTGCCTTCATTGCCAGTTAATCATTATTAGGGGATTAACTCCCTGACTGGGTTAAGGTTCTTATAACCCAACCATTTCACCTCAGCCTTCTTGCATTGTCACACACAAGCTTTTGGGGGACACCTCACATTCAAACCAGAACAGTGTATGACATCATCTTATAGCTCTCAGGACATTTTCAAAGTGTTTTATTTCTCATGCAAGGCAGTTCAGAAAGGGGGAACAGATCACCATCTTGAATCTAAATGACTCTTGCTTTCATCATTTAAACCTCTAAGGTGGTATTGGAGAATGACTCAGAACAGGGATTAAAGTCAGGCTTCCTCGTTTAAAGTTCTGTTCTCACTTGTTTGCTGTTAAACCTGGGACAAGTGACTTAATGTCTCTGAGTCTCACTTTCCTTATTTTTAAATGGGGATAAAACAGTACTGACTTCATAGATTTCTGCGTGATTCTATATGTTAATATCCATAAAGTGTTTAGCAAGCTACCTGGCTCAAAGTAAATATTTTCTGTGTTTGCTTCTTCACCTGCTCCCTTGGCATTCTCTGAAAACTTCTCTAGGTCACATGGAGATCACTAATCTGAAGTTTTGCAGAGCAGTTAGGATCATTACTACTTCCAGTGGTATCCCTACCTCAACCTGTTCTTTCTGAATGGTGTTCCCTTGTGAAACACAGCAGAACTATTGTCTCATAGCTTATCATGGAAGCTAAACAGCTTTCTACAATCTTCTTCTGATTTGTATGGTAAATAATTGTAAAATTTATTTTGTCTCCAAGGACTCGGGATTCATTGATTCGATAACATATTTATGTGTGCATATTATCTACCTGGCACTGTTCTAAGTGCTTGGAATGTAGCAGTAAACAAAACAGAAAGAAAAACCCTGTCTCTGTGGAGTGCGTTCTAGTGGGAGAAGACAGATCATAAAAGGCACAGTGTAAAAGCAGTGTGTAAGATGATAAATGCTAAAGAGCTCCGGGAAGCAGGGGAGAGAGACAAAGTATGGTGTAAGGGGCTTGAAGAGCTCCCTGGATGGTGACACTGGAATAAAGAGCTGAAGGAGGTTGAAGAGCCAGCCCTATCTGTCCACTGCTATCAGAGGAAGTGGCCAGTGCAAAGGGACTGAGGCAGGGACATACTTGGTATATTTGAGAACAACAATGATCAGATTCAGGATGTGAGGCAGAAGGGAGAATTCCGGTCACCTGGGGGCCTTGTGAATCACTGTAAAGCCTTGGGCATTTTAATCTCAGTGACATGTGAAGCTGTTGGAGGGTTGATGTGATTTGCCTTGAGGTTTAATAAGATCATTCTGGCTGTAGTGTTGAGAAAAGAGTGCAGAGGCCAGCGCTGAGGTTAGAAACCATTTAGGAGATTGCTGCCATAGTCCACATTGGACACCATCCTTGCTTGGACAAACAGTCCTCAGCAGAGGCTGTGAGCAACTGGGCAAGTTGGTCAACACTTCTAAGCTTCTGAATTGAAGAATGAGCCAAGAGAGTATTGGATGCGGAGAGCAAGCAAGGCTGCTTCTTTGCACAAAGCCGGGGGTCCCAATCACAGAGGACACAACATGGAAGGTTTTCTTTGGAGTTGTGCAATCCAGGGCCTCAGATCTGACAAAACTGAGGGGTCAAGGGTTTTGGCTTGAGCGACTAATAAATGCAGCTGCTCTGGCTGAGATCAAGAAGATGGGGGGACAATGAATTTGGCAATGGTTGAGGCCCAGCAGCTCAGTTTTGGGTGTGCTTTATTCTAGACAACAAGGAGCAACCCAGGTGGAGAGGTTGCGCAGACAGTTGGATAAATGACTCTGGAGGGTTTGGAGAAAGGCCTGGCCTTGAGATATCAATTGGGGAAATTATTAACATATGGATGGCTTTTAAAGCCAAAAGATTGGAGAAAATAATTAGGGAAATGAATGTGAATTCAGGGCCAGCAAACTGTGGCCCTCTGGGCAAATTCAACCAGCTGTTTGTTTTTGTAAATATAATTTTATTGGAACATTGCCACTCCCATTCATTTACACATTGTTTCTGGCTGTTTTCCTGCCCCAATGGCAGAAATGAATAGCTGCAGAGAGATGACCTAGTCAACATTTTAAGACCTGGCCAGCCTCTGGTATGGTACGAGGGAAAGAATCCAAGGAATTGAGCAAATCATGTTGAGATGTTCAAGCGGAACCAGCAAAAGAGCAAAGAGGAGGAAAAAGAAGCCTAGAAATACATTATGTCCTGGAAGCTAGTTAGTAAAGTGTTTTAAGAAGGATTAAATACCCAGCTGTGCTAAATATGGCCAACTTGTGAAATCAGAAACTCTAATTCTCTTTGTAATGACCATTAGATGTGGTCAGTTCAAAGGAAATCCTGGAAGAATTGTTTTTGCAGAATAATAGAGAATAATAGGGAATGGTGGAAAGGTAGGGAATTGAGCTACTTTGGTTGAACATGTTCAAGAGAAAATAGAAAGGTAAAATGGGCACACAGACAAGAGTGGATGAGATAGTACCCAGAGGACAAGGTAGGGCTGGGTAGTTTTATATTTAAAAAATATAGGTGGTTGATGTGGGGGTGATTCTGGATTAGGACCAAGGGCATATCATCTTGTTACTAAATATGCATTTATGATTGTACAACAACACAACTCCTCAATGAACAAAATAGAAAATATAAAGTTTGTGTGTAAGGTCATAAATATGGTCAGTTATAAAAGGAAATTCTGATGTACAGCATATGGCAGACAATTGCTGAAATAATGACCTGCTTAGGGGAATGGAAATATGATTGGGTACATTAAGTGAAGAAATTAATCTTTATTTAGGAAACAAATGATTCAGCCCTAAAATCAGGAGGGAAATTCAATTATCTGGATGGGATGTGGATGATGAGAAGTCTATTTGAATGGCTACAATTTTCTCAGTAATATAGGTGACAGGCCACCAGGTGAGTATGAGGACAGGGTGGAGATACAGAGTTCTGAAGTTAGGGGAAGAGCCATCTAAAGGAGAGTGGAGGGATGATTGGACCTGGAAAACATAGCATTACTGGGCATTTTCAAGGCTGGCTCCAGTGGTGCTCCTGGCTTCAGTGGGAGTGAACAAAATTATGGTGTATAGTCAGCTACAAAAGGAAGGCCCAGAATAGGCAGAGAATCAGATGGAACTAGGGTGGTGAGAATATGGAAATGAGAATGGGGCTGAAATATTGAAAGAGTAACTGAAATAATAAGTCAATAAATTTAAAATGGAAAGAGAAGGGAGTATGATTAAGGTCCTAGTGGGGTTGAATCTTTGGAGCTAGAGAACATGAGGAAGTGAAAGACAAGAGATGTGGTCACAATGAGAGGTTTGTAATTCCAATTACAAAGTGATTAGAGGCTATTTAAAAATGGCCCATTGCTCATAGCAAATAGAAATTTTGCATAGATCCATGGTTTGACTTTTCCTAGTTAAACATCCTCCAATCAAGAGCTATCAGCTCATCTGATGTTGGCCACACACCACTTAGCAAAGCTCTTGGCAGAGAGCAAGTTGCAGACTTTGCAGGTAGACTCTGATGTAGCACATCTTGAAGAGGCTGGTGGCATTATCATTTCCATTTTATAGATGTGGAAACTAAAGAGTACAGAATGCACATAATTTAGCAAAGGTAGCCTAACACAATAAAGAATAAAGCCGGGATGCATCTCAGATGCTTCTTTTTCTGAATATCTTCTGAATCTTCCTTTCTTCCATCACCTGGTAGATACCTGGGTTCTGAGGCTGAAAGGCTGTTACAGCATCTGTTACCAGAATGGTCAGGATGTCTGGATGTCTCAGTCCCAAGCCAAGGCTCTTCTCACCTACATTATCACCGTTCCACAGGTCCCAATGAAGTAAACTGACTTTCTTTTGATTAAATTGGGTTTTCCCCCCTTTCTTTCTTGCTTTCATTGTGAAAAGATTTATGGTAAAATGTTCCTTTTTTGTCTTAACTTCTAGTCCGTACCTCTTTTCCAGCCTTTTTTTTTTCTTTGTAATTCTTTAATGAACCCACATTTTCCCTTTCCAAAATTTCATTTCTTCTTCTGTCTAACAGCATGGAACTTTCCATCCTTTTGACAGAGTTCTACAACAAAGGTTAATTACTTTATAATTTCATTCTCTTAAAAAAACAGCACACTAAAATTGCTAATTTTAACTGTGCTTCTTGTCAGGAGGTTCATGTAAATTCACCGTAATTAAACCAGATGTTTTCTTGTGCCTTAAAGTCAGGTGGTAATTTAAGGAAAATTTTCATTTCAATGAAAGGACAGTGTGATCAAGGGAAGGTCTCTCCTCTCCTTTTTCCTCCTCTCCTTTCTCTTCCTCCCCTCATCTCTCCCTTCCCTTCCTATCCTCTTTCCCCTCCTGTCCATTTGAATATATGAAAAATGGGGTTAATGATGGTGAACTCGGAGGGTAGTTCTGAGAATTAGCAAAGAAGGATAAGCAAGAGCATAGACCTTGCACAAGGTAACAGGAATTTCCCATTCTATTCTCTCACTGAGGTCATTTTCTGCCTCTCCATTTCAGGGGCCGTATTTGTTGGTTAGTGGTTAGTGATTCATTATAAATAAATTTGGAAGTCATCTAATCTATCTTAACCCATCATCCCAGATATGGTGGAAAACCTATAAAAACTTCAATTGAATGACACATACATTATTTATGAGAACTTTAGAATAATTATTATTCTTTTAGAGGTTTATTGTTTTGAGAAAAATAATGTGACTGATTGATTAGCACATTTGAAAATTTCTCTGTATGTATATATATATATATATATACAAATGTACACACATATGTATATATGTATATATATAATAATACATGAATTTCTGTTTATATATATAAATATATAAGCTCTAGTTTATGATTCCCAACCTAGATAAATGCACCTGTGTCCATTTTGTTGCTGTGAGCACAGAATTGAAAACTTGGGATTTAATGGGTTAAAAATAATCAAAATAATTTGAGATTAGTCAGGAACTATATAAGTGAGTCTTATAGAGAAAAGTCAGAAAGATTTAGATAATTTCAATGTAGTC